>JAUPMG010000014.1:624616-638265 GCA_031762675.1 Pachysandra terminalis | reverse complement strand
AGATATAGGGAGAATTCTCCCTATATCCTCAAAATCTCCCCAAATATAGGGAAAGTTTTAACTTCTCCCTATATTTGAAGAGAATGATAGGGACAATTGGAGCAACTTTTAGGGAAAATTTTCCTCAAATTTGAATTTGGGGAGATTTTTAGGGAAAGATTGGAGATGCTCTAAGCTATTAAGATTAAGTCAGCTATTATACACAAAATTAAGTTAAGATCAAATCATAATAATTATCAAAACCCATGTTTTAAAAATAAACTAAAGCAATTCAAATTTTAAACACCACATAATCTGATATTATCTGAAAATCACAATCATCTTCTTCACAAAATAAGTCTTAATTGATTGAAAAAGGAGAGAGACCTACCTAACTAAGTGAAACCTTAGCGGCGCTATCGTCATCACCTTCGCCACCAAACTAAGTATCAAGACTATAAAGAGAGAGTTAAAAAACCCTAACTCCACACTCCACACTCCACTTCCTTTTCGTGTTTGATAAAGGACAATGAATTTCGAATGAGTCCCTTGGCCTTTATACCAAAGAGTTTATTTAAAAATAATAAAAAAAATAAAGGATATTTAGAAACCTCTATACATGTTTTATATATTATAATTTATAAGTATTTTAAAAACTGGATTGATTCGATTTGAGTTTCCGGTTGGATTGGATAACCCAAAGCCTTAACCCAAAATCAAACCGAATTAAATTGGGTTGCCTTATTTCAATCAAAAACCGAACCAAGATACTGTAAAACCCAACCAAACCGACACAAAGTTGGGTTGCGTTGGTTTGGATTCGGGTTAGCCCAACCCAAGTTGCACACCCCTCAAAAGAATTTGATCCTTAGTAACAACCATCTCATATACGAAAGAAGAACTGGCAGACGGTACATTATAACATTGCATGGTAGATTTACTGTAGATTAATTAATAAAAACTAAAAATCCAAAAGGATGACTTTCCAAAGAAGACGAAAATGCCTGAAAATTAAAAATGAACTCAAGAAGAAAAGCATTGTACAACTTATTTCCTTCGGAGCAAATTTGCAAGAACCCTTCACCCAAAAGAATAATATATTTAACAAGTCCATATCTAAGGATCCAACTAATGACAACCCAATAATAATCTCCGAAAGATGCTAATCAAATAATTGAAAAAAAAAAAAAAAACAGATATTACAAGCTTCAAAAGAATCAAAACCCTAACTCACAGATCTGCATCCGTTATCGAAATTCTTGGAATAGCTGTTGGGGTCGTACCTAAACGTCTGGGGAAGACCAACACGGTCCGAGCCAATGAGCTTCTTGAACTCGGACCTAACCTTATAGAACACGTGTCTCCAGCTTCCTTTGTTGTGACAACCGAGCATTGTCGATTCTTCCTCGTTCATCTTCAGATCTCTTGCGAATGTGGGTTTTCTTGATAAGATCCATCCCCAACCCCAATCCCACCATTTCCTTATCGAACTTCCGGCGAATTCTCCAAGCGACGACATGGATTTGGATCGACGAAAAGCCCATGAAGAAGCCGGAGAAGAGATTGGTTGAATTCTAGCTGAGAGTCTTCGACGTAAACTTTGTTCTTCTTTTGAGTTTGTTTAAGACAGTGGGAGGGCGTCGCTTATGGGTTTGGAAGGGAAGAAGCTTCGGTTCTGAAAGATGGAGCTCATGGTGTGTGAAACTCCGGAGAAGAAGAAGAAGAAGAAGTATTTGTGTTAGGAAGAGAGGAGGGGAAGAGGAGGAGAAAAGAAGAATGAGAGATGTTGTGGGTTCACAGCTCTGTTACAGGCTGTTATATTCGTTGGATTAATGGATTCAATTGATTTGGTGGTGGTGGTCCATATAGTAATATTTAGAGCAATTCTTATATTTTTTTATATACACTTTAAATTTGTTTTTTGTTCCAAAGTGAATTTATGGTTGCCCCAAAAATAAAAAAATAAAAGGTCGGAAACGAAACGACATGCTTTGTAAAAGTGGGGTCCACAAAAATAGCTGTAGGTTGGCAGGTCTTTTCCTTCTTCCGTGTTGAGAGGCTTTGCTTTGCTCTGCCGACTGTAAAATGCACAAGTATACCAAAAAGTTGATTAAAGCTAATGATAAGAACTAGTCTGAGTTTTGAGCGAGAAAAAAGTTAAATAAATGAATATAAGAAAATAAGTTAGTGAAAATTAGTATTGTCAACGAACTGAGCTAGCTTAGCTCACGCTCCGACTTCACTCCTATGAGTCCAGATTGAGCTCTATAATTAGACTTAGGAACCAAGCTTGGAAAAAAAATTCATTATCTTAACAAGTTTAGTTCAACTCTGTTTATATAGTTTATATATGTATTAGTTATATATCTATATTCCAATATCACATGTCATTTACATTTACAGTTATACATCTATATTTTTTACGGGTCGATCTTTTCGACTGCCTATGAACTCAATCACTAAGGTTGAAGCTTGGAGAGTGTGGATGGATCTGAAGTTGGTTGCCAAATTTTTGGATGCAAACGTGATACTGGAGGTAGACTCTCAAGTTATCATCAATGCAATTAATAACTTGCATGAACTCCCTGATAACTCGGATCAGATAATTGTACATATCTTACTCATTGCGAGTTGGCAAGGACAAATTTGAATCAAGCTTACATTGCGTGAAGGAAGTTTTGCTGCGGACCACATGGCTCATTTGGCGACACATCGCTCACTCTGTTAGACAGTGCGCATACTCTTACCAACCAAAAATATACATGATATATATTATAATAAATATAAATATGTTATATATATATATATGATACTAATTATCCACTATAACAACAATGTATTTGAATGAAATGGAACTTTTTTTTGTAAACCGACCTAGAAAAAAAGAAGAAGAAAGAATTAAATGTGAGAGGGTCCCTTATGATCAAATGGACAGTTTGGATTGATCAGATCAATCCTCCATATGTAACAAAAAAAGCTTTTGTCTCACCTGCCAACTAAAGCTGGTGCAGCACCTCAGAAGACCTTTTGCAGAAGATTTAGGCATTCAAAATTCAGCGTGGGGCTTCGAGCTTGATGGCAATTAATGTGTGAAGAGCATTTGATTTAAAATGTGCTTAAAAGGAAAAGAGTACTATTGTCAAACACATTTTAGCTGTTGTCACACCAAATAAACGAATGTGTGATGTATAAAATTAATTGATATGCTGGCAGTGCATGTAATTCCAATACTTCCAACTGTCTGATAAAGTTAGTATTTTGCAATCCAGATCTTATATTCGATGACTTAAGGAAAATGTCAACTCAAAGGGACTCGGACTCCACTCAGCTCAACTCGGACTGTATACTGATTTAAAGGGAAAAAAACGAAAAAGATTTGAAATGTTTCATTATTTGAATATAATAAATAAATAAAAAATCGATTCTTTTCGAATCTTAAAATTGTGATAAAGAAAATCTGATAAATTACGATGCTGCCCATTCTCAGGATGAGCTTTCTGTATCTGTTGTGTGGAAAGATATCACGATTCATGACTAATCAATTTTCATTAGATATACAAAGCATCTGATTGTTTTGTGTTCGCACCCAATGGAAATTAATTAGTGTAGACCTCCCTACACTAACGGCACCTAACGGAAGTCATCAATTTTTATATATTTTAGACTATTTTGCCTTTGTATTTAAATATACAATCACCACTACTACCACTACCTCACTATTATCACCATCACCACTAATGGTTTTGGTGGCAATGGTGGTGGTGTGGTAGGTTTAAATACAATAACAAAATAATCTAAAACATGTAAAAATTGATGATTTACGTTGAGTTCCGTTAGTATAGGAAAGCTCCATATCTGAATGGAGATAATAAAGAGAATGTATTTATCCTTTCAAAAATGATAGGAGAGGTATATAGGTATTATATCAAATCTCAAGGGAGGTTTGTGAAATTTATCCTCTTTATTATAGTAAGAAGGTAAAAGCATAATGTTTTGATTTTCTTTTCCCCTTAAATTATCCTTATTAAAAGAACATTAGATTCAAGCAAAAAAAAGGGAAAATTTTACTTGGACCCTTCTTGTTTCTGACATTTGCAGTCATATATCCCATTGCTTCTGAAATCCCACCGTCCCTCCTCTGGCTCCTGTCAGGTCTTAGATACCTTTACATTAACAGAAACACCAACACTAAACGAAAAAAGCCTTGGTTTTAAACCTATGGTTCAACCATGGGTTGAACCGGAACTAGCAAATAACAAGAATGCCTTTTAGTGAGGGCATTCAAATCCTAAAAAAAATTTAAGGGAGAAATTCACTTCGTCTTCTCCATTCTTTGTTAGGGCATCCAATCTCAACACCATTTGATTAACTCAGCAGAAGAATCATCCATGGCTGATGCACACCGAGAACGAAGGCAACGATGTTCGTCGATTTTTAAATCTGGAGAACAAGAAAGTTTTCGAGCTTAAACTGCCTTAAACCCTAAGAAGTTGTCGCTGGGGATCTCCTCGTGGTTGGCTCATAACCTTGGGCATTGATCTCAAAATCCGTCTCGTAAATCCCATATCTCATTCTCAGATCCGACTCCCACCACAAACCACATTCAAACATACCTTGGACGATTACCCCAATGAACACCAACGCTTGGTCGCTTGGTGTTCATAATAAAAATTGTTACATCCTCAAATCCATCTTCCAGTGACTGCGTAGTCATGGCGACCCATGGCTCGGAGGGCAGATTAGCCTTCACGAGACTAGGAGATCAAGTCTGGACTGCTTTCAAATTAGCCTTATAATCATGTGCAGGTCACCGGAAAACTCCATCAGATTTACGTTTTTATGTATCCAATCTCTTTCTTCAATTAGCCTTATAATCATGTGCAGGTCACCGGAAAACTCCATCTGATGGAGTTTTCCGGTGACCGGCACATGATTATAAGGCTAATTGAATAATTACCGGACTTCCCAGATGGAGTTTTCCAGTAACCGGCACATGATTATAAGGCTAATTGAATAATTACCGGACTTACGGCTTTGCAGCCTTTAAGTTGGATTTACGCAGTCAGGAGTGGGAAGAACTTGATGATATTGGTGATTATGTTTTGTTCTTGGGTGATAATGTTTCCTTTGCTATATCAGCCGATGATTATCCGAAGTTGAAGCGTAATCACATTTATTTCACCGATGATCAAGAAACGGGTCAAGACCTATGCAGTAAGGGTACTGTAGGATTTTATGGCAGTGATATGGGAATCTATAACTCGATCATGATTCGATCGAGACCTTTGACATAGGAAACTGTCCTGTTCTCCTTGCATACTCTTCACCAATTTGAATTACACCAAGTTTGCTACGAGGCTACTCTGGTTTTATTTTTGGAGTGGAGTAATTATGGTCCATTGATGTAAGTTTTTATGTATCCAATCTCTTTCTTTGTTTTTATGTATTCAATCTCTTTGATTGTCGTCACTGAGAAAGGAAACCAGTTGAGAAGGTGTTGTCATCGTCGTCATCGTCGAGCAAGGAAACCTAACAATGAGTTGAGAGTTGAAAAATTAAAAAGGGCATTTTGTCAATGCCCATTAGCCTTCATTCAATGAAGGGTAATTTAGTCATTATTTTTATATATTTTAACTTACATCCTCAATGAACCGGACAATTATGTTAGTGAGGGGGTATCTGAGACCTGACAATAAAGCAAAGGGAGATAGTGGGATTTCAAAAACAAGAGAGTACCAGATTGCAAATGTGGGTCAAAGTAAAATTTTTCAAAAAAAAAATAAAATAAAATGTCCTAGATAATTTTGTCTTTTGATTGAGATACGAATTTAAGATTCCATAGTAAACTAGCATCTGCAAATAGCATCACGCCAGATAAGAATAGAAATTAAGTAATTATATATTTTTCTTTTATGTTTAAAATTTAGCAATTACAGCTCTCATTTAAAAAAAAAAAAAAAAAAACTTTTTTCTTTTGGATGAAATTTCAAAACTGAAGATTTTCTACTAAAACTTTTATCCATTTGCAAAACTCCCATGTACACCAAGGATATCTGTTCAATATATTTATTCACTAATAGTTTTACATATTTTGAGATATGAACAATTATTTGTTTTCTATAAGTTATGACATAACATCATCTTTGATATCAATATGTAATGTATCCAAGTACAACTATTGTTGGAAGGTCACAGTTAGGAATAAAATTTAATAATATAATATCACTGTTTTACTTCTTTCATAACATCTTGTGTCCAATTCCTCATGGCTTAAGATATCCCGCACCCTTTTCTTCTCCTTTTATCTTTCTGGAGGAGGGAAGAGAGAGAGAGAGAGATACTTGGCACTTTTTACAACTTTACCCGAGTATATAACAGTAAACTAATCAATAATAATTGTTTGGAATATAAAAACCTTTCGACTGTGATCAGCAAAAAGCTTAAAGATGCTTAATCTTACTTTTCCCTTGATCAAAGTAAAGCACACCACTCTGAGATTGAACCATTGAATCAAGCAAGCTTTACCAGTTAAAAAAGGTATCAAATTCAAAAGAGAGTATATACATCATCAGCTAATTGAATCCTTTAGCAACAAAGGTCTCACCAGGGCTTTTATCCTGTGTTTCGAACAGGGCACCGGGCAGTATAACAAACGAATCCAGCACAAACTCATGAGTTATGTTTTAAGCCTAGGCTAGTATGGTCTAGATTTGAAAACATGAAATCTTGTCGAGTTTACATGATCCCAGCCCACTGGTTCCTCAAATGGAAAAAAACGAACTGAAAGGTGTAAGTGGAAAGGCGTTTCTGAAAAATTATCTACAACATAAACATTCTCAACAGGATTTGCATACTCTGAGTTTCAAAGGAGTTTCAGCCTCTGGTTTTTCAATAGTAATAGGTACAATAACCTGGTGATACTGATTTTTGGAGCTTAGCATAATTGATGAACACTGACGATAGAATTCATCTATTCTAACTGATTAATAAGATGTAGCTCAGGATTTCTAAAATAATATCTGTAATAGTTTGTGATCCGAGGCAATGACTTCAGCAGTCTAGATCATCCAAACATTTTTTCCCCTAAATAAGCCATGAAAAAGTGAACAACCTCGCATTCGGTGATAATGGTGAAATGGGTCATCAACTCATGTCACATAATATAATGATGTGAAGGTGGGCGACATATTTTCTTTCTTATTCTTTATTTTCTGTGCCGATTGATTATAATGGTACACAGTTCAAGAACATTAGAGAATACAGGTAAAATAAACAAAAGAATCGTGAAAAGAGCATTCTATACTACAAGAAACAGAGATCAGAGCCATATCTGCAGAGCCTTTACGCTGTTTGGTTTGATGAAGCAATAGAACTAAGATCACAGTTTCCATTGAGCTTTGTACTGCGGTAATTCCTTCTGCAAGATGATACTTGGGTCAAAAAGTAACAAGTAACAAAAGCAGCTGAATAAAATCCACCATTAAATTCTATCAATTGTCTATAATTTGATTCTTCCTGTTTTTTTTTTAGGGTGTAGTTATTGTATTGATACATTGGTTGTAGACTCGACTTCTTTCAGCAGCAGTAACAATAAAATCTTTCTGATCATACGGAAGATACAGAACTATTACAACTTACCAACAGAGCGAGTTGTGCTCTGCTTCTTTTTCAAGCTTCCAAAAATCAGGCCAACACTTCCTCCAAACGTTCATGCTTCCGTTTGTTGGACCTTGAAAAGAAGCATAAGTTTGACCATGTCTTCCTCGGCTTAACAGGTTGCGACTTGGCATCTCTCTTTGCAACAAGTTCAGACATGAACTGAACAACAACCTGAAGACCATAAAAAACAATATATATATATATAAATAAATTAAAAAAAAAACTATTAAGTCCTGCAAAAGAACTGATGGGTTTTGAGTAGTTCCAAAAACTTTTGAGAAGAAATAATCACCTGAGCACCCAATTCAGCTATATGTCTCGGTGGCACTTCCAAAGGATTTCCATATACATGAAGTACACGCAGCCTTGATAGCATTCTAAAAGAGTCCGGAAGGAACCGTATCTGATTATTGCTGATATCCAACTCTTCTAGCATCTCGAGGTTTCCAATGGACCGAGGTAGCGAACGTAGATCAGAAAAATTATTTCCTACCTTCATCTTGATAAGTGTTGTGGCTAAACATAAGCTCTCAGGTACTGCCTCAAGCTCGTTGAAGCTGACATCAAGCTCCTTCAAGTTTAACAGAGATGACATTGTTGTAGGCAGTTGCTTGATGTTATTATACCGGACAGACAGAACCTCGAGTGACTCGATCCTGCCAACTGCTTCCGGAAGTGCTTTAAGGCGGTTATAATCTGCACGGAGCTCGACAAGGGAAGAACACTGGCCGATACTATGTGGAATTTCTTCGATGTTGTTAGTTTCAATATCTAACTTCTTCAGGCTGATTAGGTTTCCAAATGACTCCGGGAGCAATGATAAACTGTTCGAGCTCAGATTCAGCTCCTCAAGCCGAATTAATTTGCCAAAGGTAGGAGGTAGAGAGGTTAATTGATTCCCACTCAAGTCTAGATAGACCAGGTTAAGGAGATTTCCAAAGGATTCAGGGAGTTCAAGGATTCTATTCGAGCGCAGGTCTAACCTCGCCAAGGATGAAAGGCCTCCAATTGTGGTTGGCAGAGCTACAATTCGGTTCTCGGACAAATCAAGAGTAGTCAAACCCGATAACTTCCCTATCGAGTCGGGTAACCACTCAATTTGATCCATCAATTTATTCTGAAGGTTAAGGTCTTTGGTACCTCTCTTTGAAGAGACCTCGATCAAACTAGCAAGTTTTATCAGACTCAACTTGTCACCATCTTGACCTACAAAACCCATTGCCAAAGAACAACTAAAACTATCATTTCTGGTAATGATCTGAATGCCAATCTCAAACACTAAAAGGAACAAAATCTCCAAAATTTGTCTACATATTGTTGATGTACCTAATCCTCTGATACCATTATAAGGAATTCACAAAAACAGAAGAAAGGAAAATGAAAAAAATAAATTAAAAAAAAAAAATTACGGTGGCACTACAGTTAACAACCTCGATCAAACTAGCAAGTTTTATCTGACTCAACTTGTCACCATCTTGACCTACAATACCCATTGCCAAAGAACAGCTAAAACTCCTATTTCTGATAATGATCTGAATGCCAATCTCAAACACTAAAATGAACAAAATCTCCAAAATTTGTCTACTTATTATTGATTTACCAAATCCTCTGATACCATTTTAAGGAATTCACAAAAAGAACAAAAAGGAAAATGAAAAAAAAAAACAATAATAAAATTAGGGTGGCAATACAATTATCGACGTCAATCAAACTACCGAGTTTTATTAGACTCAATTTGTCACCATCTTGACCTACAAAACCCATTGCTGCCAAAGACAACTAAAACTATCATTTATGGTAATGACCTGAATGCCAATCTCAAACACTAAAAGGAACAAAATCTCCAAAATTTGTCTACTTATTGTTGATGTACAAATCCTCTGATACCATTTTAAGTAATTCACCAAAAGAAAAGAAAAGAAAATGAAAAAAAAAAATTAGGGTTGCACTACAATTAACACCTCAATCAAACTAGCGGGTTTTATCAGACTCAACTTGCCACCATCTTGACCTACAAAACCCATTGCCAAGAACAACTAAAACTATCATTTATGGTACTTTAGGGTTGCACTACAATTAACATCTCGATCAAACTAGCAAGTTTTATCAGACTCAACTTGTCACCATCATGACCTACAAAACCCATTGCCAAAGAACAACTAAAACTATAAATTATGGTACTGATCTGAATGCAAATCTCAAACGCTAAAAGGAACAAAATCTCCAAAATTGGTCTACTTATTGTTGATTTAACAAAGTCCCCAGATACCGTTTTAAGGAATTCACAAAAAGAACAAAAAATGAAAATGAAAAAAAAAAAAAAAATTAGGGTTCCACTTCAATAACGGTAACTAAAAGGCTGCCAAAGATTGAAGACACAGTAATTCAGAGATGGAATTTAAACTCACCAGAAGGAATTGCTGGTTTTAGAGAGGAATCAAGGATTTGGGGCCGAGACGAATTGCTTCCTCCAACCCCAATTCCATCAACATAGAACGACGACTTTGTCTTCTTCACAAAACTATCATCTCTAGTAGAAAACAGTTCAGAACTCTTGATAGAATTTTTCTCAGAATGAACAGTAGATAAAGTGATTGAAGAATCCAGTGCTGCCAGTGAAGGAGAAGGAGCAGTAGTTGTAGACGTATGGCTTGAAATCGTAGAAGAGAAGTCAGATTGATTGCAATTAGATGAAGAAGGAAGGCATTTGGATGCTCTTTGAACAAATTCATCAAACAGAGCATGTAAGTTTTCCAGATCAAGCAATTTAAGGGCTTCCCTTTTCTGTTCCCTGCTTTGGAAATACACCAAATTCTTCTGCATCTCTTGTAATACGAAGAACAGCTCCTCGGGAACTTCTGGACTCTTTCTCTGTCTAGAAATTGAATCTAGTCTTGACTGATCTTCCTTTTCAACATTTCGGATCAAATCCTTTGCAGCTTCAACCTCCTCAATACCAGGTCTACTTGGCAGAGATCTATGAATTCTCATGATCTCTGCAACAGCTTCATCAATGGATTGTAAATACGTACTCATCTCGTTGAACCCTAGATACCCAGATCAGTAAAAGCTCGGAAAAACCAATAAATCTGAACTGCAGACAAGGAAACACTTAAAAAAGAACAAACCTAGATCAGAGAAAACAAAATACTGAAACAATTCTATCAATTCCTTTGTTTCAGTAAAACATTTTTCTCTAATTCCAAATAGCAAAACTCCGTATCAAAGAAATAGAAAAAAAAAAAAAAGAGACTAATTTTAATATTTATATTTTTCGCTAGAGAAAGAGAAGAAGCGATTTTCACCAACTCTCTAGAACCTTCATGCACTATTAACAACAAACGAACGAACAAAACGGGAACGTTTTACCACATAAATGAACAAAATGATCTCCGACTCAAACTGTGAAAATCAAAACCTAATTTCATTCTTTAAATTAAAACGAAAAACAAAAAGTAAAAAGCAAAAAAAACAGAACAAAAGCACAAATCAATTAAAGAGAAAAGCCTTTCTGAAACTTCTTCTATGGATTCCGCTCATGATTTTGATACATGAACACTGGCTTTTCAGAGATTAGCAATTAGAATAATCTCAAGGAGACACAAGCTGTAATCTTATCTGTAAATCTCCTCTTCCTGCAATTCCATCTTTGTTCTTCCCTAAAAATAAAAAAAAAAACCAGCTATTCTTCATGTTTTGCTGCAAATTCCATGCTCTGCAACTTACTTTTCATGACAGATTTTTTGATTTGAGGATTTTTTTGTTTCTTCTCCCAAAAATATTTTGATAATTTGATTCAAAACCGTGAAAACGATTATATCAATCCGAACCCTATATATATATATATATATATATATCTTGTCTTATCTCTCTAATTACTTTTCAAACAATAGCCTTGAATTTCTCTAAAATAACCTAATTATCTCCAAAAGATTAAAAATTACAAAAAAAGAAAAAACAAATTCCTGCAACATCTCGCTGATGTGTGATGTAGACTCAACCCAAAAACAATCCAACCCAATTTGAAACTCAAATTGTAAATACCAAACTAATTTTATTTTGTAAACCCTAAACTCAATCTAAACTGCAATTTCGAATTGGTTTGAGTTGAATTAATTTGGGTTGATAAGTACAATCACTTCTAAAGTCATATATTTAGACTTGAGCCAACTTAAACAATGTTCAAATACTTAAATTCTAAAATTTAGAGAGGTTTCAATAAACCCTAAATTCTAAAATTTACATACTTCTAATATATACATATTATAAATTATATGTATATTATTAATTGGGTTAATTAGGTGTAGGTTTTGGATTAAATCGTGTTCCTAGAAGTCCTAATTCAAAACGAAACCGAATTAATTTAGGTTGGTTTTTTACAACTCGAAACCCACCCAAAATAATATAAAACCCAACTCAAACCGACCCAAAATCGAGCTGAGTCGGTTTGGGTTCGGATTAGCCTGACCCAAGATGCACCCCTAATCTTCTAGACCCTTCAAATCTACACAAAAACAATTAATAATAAGAGAGAGCAGATTAAAAAATGAATGGTATTTTTGTAGCTATTGAAAATGTTAGGGGTATATACGTCATTTAATCCACCAATAGCTAGTGATCTGCAACGGAGGCTTTCAAAAAAGGGAATTGAAAAGACGTCATTTCTCCCCCACTTCGGTTTTCGCCCAACTGACAATGGGATGCGCCCTTTGCAGTAAATGCTACGTCCAGATATCCACGTGTCCTTCCATGATGTACACGTGGCAAACATGATTCTGCCAGCCGCATCCAGCTGGCGTTGCATCTCACGCCAGAACCGCTGTTTTCTCAGGGCACCTCTCACCCAATCAGGATACTTCTCTTTCTCTCTCCACTTTGATATATTATTTTATTGGAAAATTATACTTTGACCCCTTAAGAGTTTATTTATAATTAGAGTTAAACTCTTTGTACTTTTTGAAACTATAATAATACCCTTAATTGAAAACCTCGAGAGAGACGTTCAACTAAACTGTATCATTGATTGATATATCCCTTATAATGAGTTTTTAGATAAATTAATGTACATATTTCCTTTTAGATAATTATATTAGTTTATTATTTCTTTTTGAGAAAATTATGCTTTGACCCATTAAGGTATTTTACAATTGCAGTTAGACTAATATTTTTGAAATTATAATGACAACCTTTATCGGAAACCTCAAAAGAATCAGTCAACTAATGACACTAGAAGGTGCCATTGGATTTAGTGGTAAGGGCCTGATGGGGATGTTCTTAGGTCTTGGAATCAATTCATGTTTTCACTGAGTGGGCGTGTGGGTGTGTGAGTTAGTTAATCCTTTCGACAAAGAGTGTTTTTGGCTTGCGAGCCTAAATATTGAGCTCAAACTCAACTCGTTGATAGACCTAACTAATATACCTCACATAAAGAATTGAACGACTTCTAAATAAAATAGATAAACCTTAGATCTAAAATATCCCTCTTAGTCTCTCTACTAAAGAGTCATCCTGTTCTAACGTCACACTTGAATCATTCATCAAAGAGGAGAAAAAAAATACTTTAACTTGTTAACCGACTGCTAGCTACAGAGGATCCGAACCCCCAATACGTTAGCGGTATGGGTGTCAACGGTTCGGTTTGGTTCGGTTTAAAGCTCAAACCTAAACCAAATCGACTTTTTAAGTGAACAAACTGAAAACCAAACCAAACCGAAATTTAAAATAAAAAATCAAACTGAAAACCGAACCGAACATTTTTTACTAAACCGTAAACCGAACCAAACCGATTAGACCAAAGCCTTTTTACTTATTATTATTAATTTTTAAAAATAATAATAAAAAATTTAATTTTTGAATAGACCAAATTTGGTGGTCCACTTCAAAATTGGTGGTCCACTTCAAAATTGGTGGTCCACCCCTCTCAATTGA
Source organism: Pachysandra terminalis (assembly GCA_031762675.1). Lineage (NCBI taxonomy): Eukaryota > Viridiplantae > Streptophyta > Magnoliopsida > Buxales > Buxaceae > Pachysandra > Pachysandra terminalis. The sequence continues at coordinate 624,699 of JAUPMG010000014.1, read as the reverse complement.
AACCCGAACCCTATGGCCCTTTTTATAGCACATCGGTTGGGGATTAACTAATCCCCAACCGATGTGGGACAATAAACAGAAAA
>JAUPMG010000014.1:604317-620653 GCA_031762675.1 Pachysandra terminalis | reverse complement strand
TTACCAATATTTATTTTTTATGAAAGTATAACGTAGTATTAAAGATTTTAAATTTAATAATTGAATAAAAATAAAACATTAATTAAAGTCCATTTCTCTTTTCATCTCTTTATTAAAAGCCTTTTTATTATTATTCCACAGTAAAGTCTAGAGAGTTGGTCGACTTTGAATCACAATAGCATTAGATAAAAAAAATTTGTAGAAAAAAAAATACTTAAACCTTGAATGAAAATAATACATTAAAAGATAAAAGCTAATAAAAAGATTCAATAAAATCCTGAATCATGGAAAATAAATAATATATTTATTTTTCATATCTAAAATGGAAAGACGACAATTTTTTTTTTAAAATTTTAAACGTAAAATATATAAAACGTGTTTATTACGTTTTTGTGGAAAATACGTGTTTTTCGTTACATAAAATTTTAAACGAAATTTAAAACATTTAAGCATCAAAACGTATATTATTTTTTTGAAAAAAAAGGAATTTTAAACCGTTTTGCTAACAGCGTGTATCACACTAATTGGTAGGACAGCTAAAATCTAGTGGGTCCATCTCATTGACCAATAATATGGGGACACATCTGCTACACTATAGAGAGAAATGGGCACTTTATACCTTATATAATACAGCTGGGGTTGTGCTTTTGGATAAGCACTCATTGAATAAGTAGCTCAATGTAAACAATTATCCAAAGCAACGGCAAGGCCGCGTGGCTTGCTTGTGCTTTTGGAAAAGCACTCATTGTATAAGTGGCTCAACGGAAGCATTTATCTATAGCAACAATAAACCGATTCCTTGAAGAAAATAGTGTTTAGTAAATACATTTATTTAATTGCTTATGAAAGTTTAGGAGTAAAATAGGTATTATAAAAATATTACTAAAGTTTAGAAATAACTTTCCGTATAAGTGATAAGAGAAGTTGTTATCAACATTTTCTCTTTATGGGTCCTTTCTCTACTGATATTGGCTAAACACTTACCCATTAGGTGCTAAGTCACACAATCTACACATCTATGGTGACATTTTGGCGCTCAAAACACAAATCCGCGTTCTGAGCGCGGGAACGTCACCAATCCGCGGATTGGGTAAATTCATAAAATGGGGTAGTTTTGATATTTTTAAAACTTAAAAACGGGTAATTCAAATATTTTTAAAACACAATTAGGATTAAAGTTTGGAAAACGGAGTAAGTTTTGATAATTTTAAAATTTAAAAAGGGATAATTTAGGATATTTTTAAAACAATTAGGGGTTAAAGTTTGGAAAGAGATGAGTAAATGATAAAGCAGAGTAATTTAGGATATTTTGAAAACATTTAAGAATTAAAGTTTGAAAAAAGAATCAACATTTTTAGGGGTGCAACTTGGGTGGGTTTGGGTCGGGTAGACCAAAACCCAACCCGACCTCCTTGAAAGTCAACCCAAACCCAACCCAACCCAATTTGAAATCCAAACTCTGAAACCCAATTTTGTTTTGAAAACCCTAAACCCAACCCATCTCCGAACTAACATATTGATGGTGTTAGGGTGTATTAAAGAGAAATCTCTATTAAGTTGTGTTGTTGTCTATTTGTTCAAGAAGTGCAGCAGCCATGTTGCATATTCTAAGTCTTTTTCCTCTTTTTGGTTATATCCGTCTTCAAGTTTGACATTGTCTGGCATGAAAACAAGATTGTGGCTCCAAGATATCATATCAGTAAGGCTAGTTTCTGTACTCTATCAGAAGATTCAGAACATAGGTAGAGAGAGAGAGAGAGAGTGCAGACCTTGTCATCGGAGAGTGCGAACCTTATCGGACACCTTGTCGCCGAATTGAAACTTGGAGTACAAGAAGAGAAGAGGCAAAACCCTAGGGCTCTTCCCCTGAATCATGTATTGTTGATTTGTTGTGTAAGAAATAAGAATGGTATAGATTAAAGGGGTTTATTTATAAATAGCATAATGTTAAAGGGGTTTCTTTAAATGTTATATAATATTAGGTATATAGTTTAAAACCGGGTTAATTCGGTTTGGGTTTTGGGTTGGGTTGGGTTACCCGAAGCCCTAACCCAAAACCAACCCAATTTAAACCGGCTTGTGTTTTTTCAACTCAAAACTGACCCAATGTACTATAAAACCCAACCCAAACCGACCCAATGTCGGTTTGGGTTCGGGTTAGCCCGACCCAAGTTGCACCCCTAAATATTTTTGTTATTTTAGAGGTTTTTTAGAAAAATACAAAAAACAAGTGAGTTTTATTTTGAAAAAATGTTAAATTAGGTTGATAAATATGACTGTATCTTTGTAAGTGAAGTACAATTTATATATATATATACAAATTGTATATGTATATATAGACGCTTTGTAGATGCTCTGGACCACAAGTTATTTTCAAGTTTGGCGCTCTTGCGCTCTCACACCCGCTTGGCATTCTAGTGACTTAGATTAGGTGTTACCAAACACACTTTTAATTGTAAAAAATGCTTTAATAAGCTACTAGTGGATGGCACGTGCAGTACTGCACTTATGACCTTTGGGTGCATACCTTGTACAATTTGATCAACATTAATTGCATGACCTTATAAATTTTTTATTTGTCTTTTCCCAAAACTAATGATGCTTTGTTGATGTGTTCTTGACCGTGCTTGCTGCCTCATATGATTCAATTGAATTGTTTCTCTATCAACATGTATGCCAACCATTATTCTGGCCTGGTGTCTAATTCAAGTAAAATTCATAATTCATCTTCTTAAATTGTCAATTGTTTTATGAGTTCTTAAGCTATCACCAACCTGTTGGTAAGTTGATACATGTTAAGCTAAATGATTACTTGTACGCACATTTGAACTTAATTCTTGGTGTTGGTGATAAAACACATATAATTTAAGCTGACATTTGTAGATCTTCACTGGTTACTCAACTCATTTTGACTTGTTAAAGAAATTTAGAAAGAGGAACAAAGAATCAAGAAAACCTTGAGAGGAGATGAGTCGATAAGCTTGACCCAAAGCAAGAGTATCAGTAGGACAGAGAAGCTTAACACAAATGACGTGCACAACGTTGTTGTCTGGTAGACACACAGTGATTATGAGAGCCACTTAGTGACCTGGGTTCATTCTCATCACCTCGCTCACACTCGCCTACCAATACAACTTCTCTACTCTCCCGTTTGAGTGTTGTATCAACAACCTAGGCGATCGAAGCTCAAACTGAAAACCCAAAAAAATTTCGTAAAAACTAATAAAAAAGATATTCGTTTCAAGTTCAAGATATCAAAATCATTGAAGCTGGGAAGATTAATGTCTCCAGTACAAAGGTTTGGATCGTTATAGCAAGCATCAGCGTTGCTGGGATTGTAATCCTTAGCCTGACCAGAAGGAGACGGAGTAGAGAGAAGATTTTCGTGCTTTCTTCGAACCGGTTCGAACTCCTTCCCTCTCATCAAGCCCCTCCTCCTACAGCTCGACTACCTCTTTCTGGTCTTACTTTCACCGTCAAGTACATGTTTGTATCTTGATTCCATAGTCTCTGTTTCAAGCTATATCGTTTTTGATGTTTCCTCTTACCAGTTCGACTATCTCTTTTTTATTGGGATTTGCAGTTTTGATATCAAGGGATATGTAACTGGGTTCGTTTAGGAATCCGGACTGGAAGAGAATGCATGAGCCTGCGTTTCAGATTAATGCAGTATCAAATAAGGTTTCTCTATCAGCAATAAAAGGAAGTAAATCAACAACCATATTCACAGATTTAGTTTGATCTACTTTCACTAAGTTGAGATTTAAAGTTTATTTTTTTATTATCGTCAACGATGTTACAGTGAAGAACAAAGGAATTTCATTCCATTTATATTGTTTTAAATTTGAGAAAAAAAAATTACTGCGAGTTAAGAGAGATCATACCTTTAATAAAATATGTGTTGTTGAGATGCAAATAGAAAGCAAGCTTGAAGTAAGGAGTACAGAAGAAGCAAATCAACACCAATATAAATTTGAAATACAACTCCCTTGGTATTCTATTCTAAAGAAGAAAACACATTTGAAATGAAGAAGAAAGAAATGAGAGAAAGACCAATAAGTTGGTAACTGAAATATAAGAACAGTTATAAAAATTAAGTAGGGTCGTAATGGAGATATGGGGTGGAGAGAGGAACAGTTGTAAAACCGAATAAAGTCGTGAGGGAAAAGTGGAGGGAAGAGAGAAATAGTTGTAAAACCGAATATAGTCGTAACGGGAAGGGAAAGAGTTGTGTATTTTTTTTAATAACAAAATTACTTAAATACCCTAGCAATTATATTCAAAGATATCTTGTAAGGTTCTTTTGGTCAAAGGAGTAAACAATTTTGGCACACTTTCCGACACTCCATTTCCCTTAATAGTATAGATATATTTTAATGAATATATCACTTTTTATTTACTAACTTTATTATATTTATATTTTAGAAGTTATTACTTAGTACTTATTAAAAAAGAAATTGACTAAAATTAAGTTTATATTAAAATATTTTAAATAATAAAAAAAGTGAATTTATTTCATAAAGAAATTTCGGTCTGAAATTTCGCAAAATTTTAGCCTTTTATTTCGTTCAATTATTTTAATCGAAAAATTATTTTCTACCAAAATTTTAGATATTTTGGTTTCGTTTGTACCTCCGTAATCCTTGAACTTAGCAAAATTTTAAACTATGGTGTTTATCCAAAATCACGGACTAAACGCAGCCTTATGACTTGTGTGTCTTAAATGAAAGAAACGACTCTTGGGTACGTGATCAAAAACTCAAAATGAACAAGTTGGTATTTATGGTAACCATGCAGGCAGTTGCTGGACTTTTTCTACAGTAGCTGCAGTGGAGGGCATTAACCAGATAGTCACCGGAAACCTGACATCCTTGTCTGAGCAAGAGCTGATTGATTGTGATAAACCTTTCAACAATGGATGCAATGGTGGTCTTATGGATTATGCATTCCTTCATTGCCTCTAATGGTGGACTCCGTAAGGAGGAAGATTACCCTTATCTCATGAAGGAAGGAACTTGTCAAGAAAAGAAGGTAAGCTCCATTAATGTTCAAATGCAGATTATTAGGGGAAGGTCAGTGATCACTTAATTAGTTAGTATATGTATTACCATTCTTTCTGGACTCAATTTCAGGAGGCCTTGGATGTCGCAAGTTTTAGTGGGTATCATAACGTGCCTGAGAATGACGAGGGAAGTCTTTTGAAGGCACTATCCCATCAGCCTCTGAGTGTTGCTATTGAGGCACCCGGTAGGGATTTCCAATTCTACAGTGGGATAAGCTTCTTTTAACTTCAACCTATTTTCCCCTTTTCAAGGTAAACCTCAAGATACTAGGGGTGCCACTCGGTTCGCTTGGGTCGAGTTGACCTCAACCCAACCGCAAACCGACCTTGAAAGTCAACCCAACCCGATTTGAAACTTAAACTATGAAATCCAAACACCAAACCGATTTTATTTTGTAAGCCTTAAACCCAAGCCAACCTAAACAGCAATTTTGGGTTGGTTTGAGTCGGGTTAATTCAAGTTGATAAACACAATTATAACTTGAGTCATATATTTGGATTTAAACCAACCTGAATAATGTACAAATACTTATAAAAGTCCTGTGGCTTTTATAACAATGGACTTATTTAAAAATAAACGAAATTTAGAGAGGATTTATAAACCTCTAAAATTTAAAATTTACATACTTCTAATATATATATATATATATATATATATATTATAATATTATATATTATTTGTATATTATTAATCGAGTTAATTTGGTTTGGATTTTAGGTTGAGTCGGCAGTTACCCAAAGCCCTAACCCAAAACCAAATCAAATTAATTCGAGTTAGCTTTTTCCAGCCCAGAGTGATATAAAAACCAACCCAAATTGATCCAAAGTCGGTTGGATCAGTTTGGGTTTGAGTTAGTTTGACTTGAGTTGCATCCCTATTACTGGATGTATGACCTCATCCACGAAGACCGCATATAAAGTAAACCCAAAGACTCGAACCTGGGATCTCCAGCTCCCGAACTAGAGAGCTTGCCATTTGAACTTACTCGTGTGGAGAACCTAATTTTCTTTTTGGTTTACCTTTCTTGTAAAATACAACTAATACTATATTGGCTTTTTATTAAAGGGCTTTGTTTCACACTCAAGGTGCTGGTGTGTTACAGGGAGTCTTCAATGGTCCATGTGGAACCGATTTAGATCATGGAGTGGCAGCCGTTGGACATGGATCGTGGAAGGGATCTGATTACATCATTGTAAAGAACTGTTGGGGACCAACATGGGGAGAAAAAGAGATGAAGAGAAGCACAGGAAACCTGAAGGGCTATGTGGAATCAACAAAATGGCTTCTTACCATACAAAATAGAAGTGGTAGTGCTTAAGGATTTTATATATATATATATATATTCAAGTTTCAATAAAATGGCTCAAAAGTTCTAAAATATCCATGGAATCATTTTATTATTATTATTGAAAGATTTGATTTTATCAATTAATTTAATTATTGTTAATTATTAGATTAATTGAATTATCTAAAACATAATAAGATAAGAACACATGCAATTTTTACGAGACTCGGTAAAAATCTACTATTCGGGGCTACGCCTAGATATTGAACAATTCATTAAGTTATCAAGATTACAATCACTAATCGGACTTGTACAAAACAAACTCCCTCTTAATTTATGTCGTCGTAGTGTAGAATCAACTTCTTGGACTTGTTCAGCGAGCACCACTCGACTTCAATGTCTGCATAGTTGAACTTCCTTCAATCTACAGACTGTCTTCTCCCGAAGATTGTCTTCTCTCGATGACTCAAAGTTCTTCTCCCGAAGAACTTTAAACTTGAACAACTCAAAAGTAATAACCTTGAACTCTGAGAAGTTGTAGAACTCGTATTTGATGAGAGGTTTATATAAAGTAGTATGAATATCTGAATCAAATCTTGGATAGGGATACGATTTGGAGAGTAGTATGAACATCTGAATCAAATCTTGGATAGGAATATGATTTGGAATGTTTTAACATTTGTTGCAACAACAACTGAACTTGATTTCTGATTCTGATTTGTGGGATCTGATTTCAAAAACAGAATCTCCATATTCGTTTTTGAACTGATCTAATCTTCTAAGATCCTTCCATAACAATCTTTTAAAACAAATCCAAATCTTCTCATCAAATCTTAATCTCCTCAGTCAATCGAAATCTCATGGAATTTAGAAAGTCCAAACTGAATCTAATTGACCAGTTGTAGGTAATCTCCAACTATCCTGATATATCTATTAGAATAACTTGAATTTGAATATCTTTTGAATACCGTTGCCATGAATACTAACAAAATAACTAACAATTATTATTTAATCTTTTGTCAATGCTTAAGGAAATGATGAATGGAATCTATTATGCTGTGTTTAGCCCGATTTGTGCTTCTTGATAAGCACTCATTGGATAAGTGACTTAATGGGAGCACTTATCCACAACAGCAATAAACTGCTTACTTGAAATAATAGCATTTGGTAAATACATTTATTTTAGTTCTTATGAAGAGAATAAGCATTATCAATACCAAAAAACCAAAAAAGAAGAGAATAAGTATTATAAAAATATTATAAGGTTTTAAAATAGCTTATCACATAAGCGATAAAGAGAAGCAACTCTCAGCAGCTTCTCCTTATGAGTAAGCACTTAATCATTAGGTGTTATCAAACATACACTTTTAATTTTAGAAAGTATTTTAATAAATTATAAGCTCAAATAAATACTTATATAAGCCGGGCAAATGCAGCCTTAATAAGTAGAAAGCAAAGACTCAAGAAAATTAGAGAAGGAAAAGGAAGGTACGAAATTCCATGAAATGGTTCATGGAATCGTTCATTTATTTTTAAAAGACGGAAAGAAATTCCATCTCTTCTATGACGGAAAAAAATTGCATGAAATGGTTCATTTATTTTAAAAAGATTATACAAAATCATAGATCAATGAACTCCTTTTGCCTCTGACACTAGCATCTCCTTTTTGTTTTCCTTTTTCAGATCTGAGGATTAAGGCTGTGTTTGAAACCTTGGATTTTAAAAGCAAATAAAAAAAAAAAGCATAAAGAAATGACAAGTGTTTATTTTCAAGTGTTTGATTAAAATGAGGCATTTAAAGAAAATAAAATCAAATTTTGACAATTTTGATAACTTTTCAGAGTTCTCATATATTTCAACAAGGTTAATTAGTGACCAAGAAAAGACAAGATATGTTATAAGTTAGGTTGAAATATTGGAAAATATTCTCCACCTTTCTTTTCTCTTATTTCAAAATTTCAATCTTTCTAGAGAGAAAAATTTTGATCTCAAAAGAGAATATTTCAAATTATTTTCTTTCCAAATATCTATCCATATTTCTTTCCTTCTTTAACAAAACAGGAGAAATTTCTCCAACATTTTCTTTTCTTTTCTCTCGAAATCCAAAGTTCCAAACACAGCTTAAAGGATTAAACAAAGAGAGAATTATGATGAGAAAATTTGTCTTTTAATGGTTTTATAACCTTTCGGTATACCTTTTATACTTTTGGAAAAGAATGTAGGTTGTCTCACACTAAGGCTGCGTTTGGCCCGATTTGTGCTTTTGAATAAGTGGTTCGATAGGAGCATTTATCTACAACAATAAACTACTTACATTACTTACGTGAAGAAAGAAAATAAAATAGTGTTTGGTAAATTCATTTATTTAAGTGCTTATAAAAGTTTAAGGGTAAAATAAATGTTATAAAAATATTATTAAAGTTTAGAAATAACATTTATTTAAGTGTTTATAAAAGTTTAGGGGTAAAATAAGTATTATGAAGATGTTACTAAAGCTTAGAAATAGCTTCCCGCATAAATGATAAGAGAATCTGTTCTCAACAGCTTCTCCTTATGGGGAATCTTCCGCTACTGCTTATGAGTAAATACTTATCATTAAGTGTTACCAAACACACTTTTAGTTTTAAAAAATGCTTTAATAAGTTATAAGTTAAATTAAGCACTTATATAAGCCAGGACAAAAGCAGCCTAAACGTTTGAAGAGTGCATGTCTAGGAATGTCTGCCTAATTCACCCGCAAAATTATCTTCCCAAAAAAAAAAAACCGTTAGAAGAGTGCTTTAATAAGTTATAAGTTGAAATAAGCACTTATATAAGCCGGGACAAAAGCAGCCTAAACGTTTGAAGAGTGCATGTCTGGGAATGTCTGACTAATTCACCCGCAAAATTATCTTCCCAAAAAAAAAAACAGAAAACAAGGAACAATTACCAGAAAGATTCTTTGGACACGATAACCATCTCAACAGAATTAGATCCTACAACCTCTCCCATAGGGAGTCCGCCCCCATAATATCATGCCATCATGGTCAAAAGCCAAAACCTCGGCTTCAGATTGAGTAAAACACCCTCAAGGAAGGCTACATGCAGCAATACAAACACTTGTTCTTGTCCTTTCACTATAGCCACCTCCACCTTCCTGCAACCAACCAGTGGCCGTGGACTAGAGAGAGAGAGAGAGCAATTACCCAAATCTGAAAATGAAATGTCCTAAAAGAGATATGTCCGTAGTCATCAGCTTCAATATGATGTAGCTGCCAAAAAACTCCTACCTTCTCCTTCTCTAGGCCCTTCACTTTACCTTCATGTAAAATTGTACTCGTACTACGAACCTGTCCGCAGAGAAACATATATTAACAACGGCTCCGGTCTGCACGGTCTGCACTGCACTGACGCTTTGCCTGTCTGCCGATCCCAACGGCAGCCATCTCCTTCTTCATCACAACAACTTCAAGAATGGCATCGGTTCTTAATTTACCTTTCATAAGTCTTGGGTCAACAGGTCCCGGAAGTCTGAAGGAAACAGTGAATGGTCCTGGCGGGCAGAGGTGATGGGTCGTCATACGAAATACCAGCGAATCCTTCCCAACAGAACTTTCACCGGTCACTGTCATCCCTAGGATACGAACCTTTCCATCCCCCTCAATCTCACAATTAACGTAACCTGTTGGCATAATAAGATTGTCTATCTGTTAAATCATGAAATGGCAATTGTATCTATCATGAAAGCAGATTGTTCAATACATCATTTGGTTTACAATATAGAACTGTGTCTAATCATCCAACTTGACGTGAGGGACTACATGTTGTGAATAAAATCATAATGTGATAGAAAAAACAAAATCTTCACAGTTATCACAAAAGGATCATGAACCAGACCTGTGAATTTATCAGCACCCTTGAACTAATAACTCAGTCAAGCAAAAGGAGTTGCAAGTAATGGAAAAGAATAGACCATCAAATTCCAGCATCCATAAAAGCTCCTCTACATCCTAAGCAATCACGAACTAATACAAGCATGAGGGACGAAGCCAGGATTCTATTGTAACAAAAATTTGGTTATCGGTTTGACAAAATTAATGCTATTTTTGAAAAAATAAAACAAAATTAATGTCTGTTTCTATATTATACATACACGCATATATAAATAATATATATAGTCTACTTCGTTTTGTCAGTTCGGTTAGGTTTAGTCGAAGCCTTAACCGTAAACCGAACCAAATTAATTCGGATTTTTGTTTTCTAAACCATAACAAAACCAAAATGAAAAAAATAAATAAATAAATAAACAAATCAACTTTTTCGGTTTGGTTTGTTCGGTTTTCGGTTTAGACCAAATCAATAGACAGCCCTACTAAGTGAGGATACAAAAGTGAAAAATAATTATTGAGAGGGGGCAACAAAAAAAACTCTAGGGGGCAAAAATAAAATTTGAAATGGGGCAATTTGTAACATATTACAAAAGCAATTGCCAACTTTAAGATTTTAAAAAAATTGGGGATGGGAGGGGTGGCAGTTATCCCCTCTCGCCCCTATGTAGCTCCGCGCATGACAAGCATAAGCATGAGATCATGAAAAGCATCTTAATACTGTACCACTAACATCATGAAAGGCATTATATGATGGAATAAGCAAAAACAAACTCATCCATCTGGACTATCTGATCAGTCTGCTTCTCACCTTATTAAAATCCTTGAGGAAAAATCTAATTAATTGCCATCTTATCTGGGCACATGGCATAGGAGTTTTAAAAGAAAATAATAAAACCCAATTCTACTTTAAGGAAGCACTATCTTTTGATGCTTTCCTTTCCTAAATAAGGAACAAAATCACGCAAATCCAATATTCTCTCCTGAATTATATTTATTATTAAAGCTCATACACAAAGTGTCGTAACAAGGGGATGACTTACAAGATTTTTCCTCAGTCAACTGAGGTAATCACTTCCTCTCTATGTGCGTGTGCGTGCGTGCGTGTGTGTGATGGGGGGAAGAGAATAATATATCAGCTAAAATAGCGCAAAGAGAATGAAAGAAAACAAACTCACCATGATTTCTGTTGATACCAGGTAGAGCAACTCGAAAAAGATACGCTATCTTACTGATTCCTATGTCGACAAGACCAACAGGTGGTCCAGCTCTCCCTACACTGGCTGTCCCAGTCAAAGTCATTGATGCCGTTGAGGTGCACTCTTCCACCTTTGGAGTGGCAACAAGTGTCATCATGGAAGGCCCCTCCAAATTGCAGGTCTTTGCAAGAATGGGCTCTTCGATTTGATGTTCCTTGGACACACATGTAGAAGTGATTGGAGGCTGCACATCCATTTGCATAGGATCATTGAGGCGCCTTCTTTTCCCCCCACTTAGATGCTTTACATAGCTTGAAGTATTTCCTTTATAAACATCTCTTGTTTCCGTCTCCACAGAGATTCTGATGGAATTTTGCTCACGTTCATCTCTGTCTTTCTGGTACCCATGATCGTACTCGAAAACTTTGTCCATATCAATGCTGAAATCATATTTATTACCAGTTAATCGTCTGAATCTTTCAATGTCCCCTTTTTTCATAAATGATTTATCAGGGTCAGCAATAAACATGATCCCTTTAAAAATTCTTTTACCCTGGCACTCTATCTGCTCATGAAGTTTCAGGGGGAAAAAGCTGGTGAACTGCCAACTGTCCTCTGACAATCCCAAGCTGGGCCAAGATAGGTTCCCCTTGAAATACATATGCAACAACCGTAGTTTCAGGACTACACTAGGATGAGCATTTCTCACCAGATAGTAGTACAAATTCTCAAGTGTAGGAAGGCTAACATATGTAAGGTCCAAATCACTTAAACTGTAAGGCGGCAACCCCTCGACTAACCTATGCAATGCTGACCGTTTTGGGGCGTCAGCCCTAACATTGGGGCCCAGGTAAGTTCCCATGATGAAGTTGAGCAAGAAATGCTGGTCAACTGAGGATCCTTCAACTAGTGGTCTTGGAGGGTTGTTATTCTCCTGCATGTCCATGCTGCCCGCTCTGCTTGTTTCGGATTTGACCTCTCACCACCTATTTCAGGAAAATAAAGTCTTGCATCATGTTGGTACATATTAATAGTTGATAAAAAAGATAATGAATCCTCATAGAGATGAATTGACATGTTCAAACTCTCTCATAATGCTCTGCTCTCTAGCTGCAAGACAATCTTTTTCAATATGACAGTTGCAAAACTTCTCAGTCCATTCCTGATCATGACTAAGATACCATGACAGGTTAACATGAAAGGATGTCAAAGATATATGATATCAAGTATCCTATTTTGTTTAGTCATGATCAGGAAGTATCCTATTTATTTTTATTTATTTATTTTTTTACCAAAAAAAAAAAAAAGTAACCTATTTTGTTTCCCATTTTTTTTCCTTCTCATTCCCATATTTACGATATACACAACCATATTTGATATTCCAGATCTTTTACTTTTTAAGCATTTCCATGACATGTTTTTTTTTTCATTCTAATCCCCACATTTATGATAGACATAACCATATTTGATATTCCAGATCTTTTACTTTTTAAGCATTTCCATGACATTATAGCTTTTATCGAATTTCCAAAATACAAAATACAAAAAAAAAAAAAAAAAAAAAAAAAGGAAGAATAAGTTCAAATTTTAAGTTCATTACCGCATTTTAATATGACAACTGATTAACCGACGAATTAGAGCATCGAGATGTCTTCAAGCCATATTAGAAAATAGACCAAAAAGGGGCGGGGGGGATATGAATGAACACATATGACCAAGGAAACAAAGGTCAAGTCCTGATCCATGATTTTCTAGGTGACTGATGTTAAAAGTGTGCTTCCCAAATTTTAATATGAAATACACGAAACCACAGGGATGACATAGAGTGCAAAAAGACAATAGCACAAAACATAAAACCTACCAGTTATAAGTAAAAAGTTAGTGATTAGATCCATAATGCTCTGCCCTCCAGCTGCACATGCGTTTGCATAGGATCACTGAGGCGCCTTTTTTCCCCCTCAATTAGATGCTTTGCAAGTATTTCCTTTACAAACATCTCTTGTTTCTGTCTCCACAAAGATTCTGATCGAATTTTGCTCACTTTCATCTCCGTCTTTACCCTAGAGCAGACCTTAATTCGTTTCCATTGCTTGATTGTTGTATATATATAACAAACTACTGCTTCTCATTTCATCACTCCTTTATTTGTGGTGGATATGGATGTAGGTTCCCGTTGAAATACATGTGCAACAACTGTAGTTTCAGGACCAGACTAGGATGAGCATTTTTCACAAGATAGTAGTACAAGTTCTCCAGTGTAGGAAGGCTAACATATGTAAGGTCCAAATTACTCAAACTGTAAGGCGGCAATCCCTCCACTAACCTATGCAATGCTAACTGCCTTGGGACATCAGCCCTAATATTGGGGCCTAGGTAAGTTTCATGATGATGTTAAGCAAGAAATGCAGGCCATCTGAGGATACACATGTCGGAGTGATTGGAGGCTGCACATGCATTTGCATAGGATCACCGAGGCACCTCCAGAGCTGGATGTATTTCCATTACGAACATCTCTTGTTTCTGTTGCTGGAAGTATTTCCTCAGATGACCAGCATTTCTTGGTCAACTTCATCATGGGCACTTACCTAGGCCCCAATGTTAGGGTTGATGTCCCAAGGCGGACAGCATTGCATAGGTTAGTGAAGGGATTGCCGCCTTACAATTTGAGTGATTTGGACCTTACATATGTTAGCCTTCCTACGCTGGAGAAGTTGTACTACTATCTTGTGACCTGAAACTGCACTTGTTGCATATGTATTTCAAGGGGAACCTATATATATATATACACACGAAAATGTACATGTTCGTTGTCTTTTTCAAATCAAATTCAAGCCAGCAACAATCAAGCAATGAAAACGAATTAAGGTCTGATGTAGGGTAAAGAATAAAAGAGTTGATGAATCCGGCCACAGAGCACACAACAGAGTTGCTAGGGTTTAAGGGCAAAACCTTAGAACAGTAGGAAAAAAAGAGAAAAAGTTCTCAATCAATTTTCATAAAACGCCTATCTTTTTTTCTCTCTACAACATCTTCCCTATTTATAAGAAAATCCCAAATTAAAAGAAACCCTAAACTACTAAAAATAACACTAAAAAAAATAAGTAAATAAAAGTCACTAAAACGGGTAAAAACACTTTGAAAGCCGTTTTGATGGTCCAAACGACCTCAATCGGCCAAAAAACATCTCACATCACAGCATAGCCTGTGAATCTTGTAGCTCTCATCGTTAGCTTTCCAACGGCATATTATTCGCTTAATTCCGACACCAAATCCCAAGGTATATCTTATTTCGATCCAGCGCTTCAAAGTAAGCATCTGCAGTCACCTCTACTACATCAAGGTCAGAACATGAGTATGCTATTCTCACTTCAAAATACACGTAACAAACCAAGCTCCCCTCCATGGTTTCAAGGAGCGGACCGATCCGGTCCATACTGGGATCAGCCAAGACCGGTTTGATCCCAAGCCACGATACAATTATTGTATTAAGTGGCTTTGGATCGGACCAGCCCAACCAATACTGGTATGGACTGGCCAGTACAACCAGTCCAACCAATCCAAAGCTTTTTTTTTTTTTAATTTATAAATGGAACGGTGCAACAGGTATCGACCTGGACCGGTCCGGTACCGTCAGTCCGGCGACCGGTACCACCGTTCAGGTGACCGGTCCCGTTGATCTAATTTTTTTACTGGATGATCCAACTTTTGTATCGGGATCAGCCGTGACCGGTCCGATCCGGGATTCCGAGACTTAAAACCTTGCTCCCCTCTCTGCCACCAAACATCTTAACGACTTCAATCAACAAGGATCCTCAACAAATAATTAGAACTTGCATGAGAATCAAAAATAATCCCCGAAGATTTAAGCAGCCAGTGAAGTAAATAGATGATCGACAAGCATTACATCACATGCGAGAAAAACGAAGGTGTTCGAGCTCTGAACGCTAACTAAACAAACACCCATTCAAAAATAAGTCGTATATAGAAGGAATACGTATTCGAAACATCTAAAAAGACATGCAGACATGCAAACATGAAAAAGCATAAAAAAACTAAAGAGACGAGCCTGATTCTATGTCTTATCGATCCATACCCTAGGGTTAATCATCAGGACACAAAACACATGATCTTTTCACGATCGCGAAGTTTAAATCATGGATTCTCCTGAAATTTCTCAGATCACTTGGCCTCAAGGCTCAAACCCTAACATCTAGCATTCCGGAAATCATTTCAGACATCGGACAAAAGCACAGGAAATCAAAAGCACACAGAGGAACAGGCCTGAAACTATAAATACGGGCTGAAAAAAAGACATTAAAGAACAAGAACATTATCTCACCAGAATAATTACAGTTTCACTGCCGGACAATTGCGAACAAGAGGAAAACGGTGGACTTCTTGGAGCAATTCGTCGGAACTCCGGCAAGCCGACGGCCTTTGAGGTTGGCTATCTCTTCCCTCCCAGAAACAGAGCTCACTCTCGCTCCCTCACTCATACACTCACGTTTAAATAATGGACGCGGATCGCGGATCACTGATCGCGGATCTTCTGTGAACCCCCGGCCGTGTGAACCTTGTGTTAACCTTATATAAGATTCACACTTCTTGTCGGGTAGGGTGATTTACATTTTTAAAACAAACACAAGGGTGTCGTTTGGCTCCCTTTTTGGATCAGGAAATCATTTTAGGAACTCATTTTGAAGGTTTATTGATTGTGTTTGGTTAGCATGTT
Source organism: Pachysandra terminalis (assembly GCA_031762675.1). NCBI lineage: Eukaryota > Viridiplantae > Streptophyta > Magnoliopsida > Buxales > Buxaceae > Pachysandra > Pachysandra terminalis. Next base: position 604,508 of record JAUPMG010000014.1, on the reverse strand, counting down.
ACAAAATGAGTTCCAACGTAAATAAATGTTTGGTTAACATTTACTAGAATGAGTTTTGCAGACCTATATCCTTTCAAAGGTGGTGGTGGTGCGGGTGGTGATGGTGGGGTGGTTGTGGTGGGGTGGGGTGGTGGGAGGGGGGTGGTTCGAGTGGGGTGGCGGTGGGGGGGGGGTGGGGGGGGGGGGGGGTG
>JAUPMG010000014.1:551470-579993 GCA_031762675.1 Pachysandra terminalis | reverse complement strand
TGCTGGTTGACTTATGAGTTGGAGGTTGTGGACCCCGTGGTGGTTCTTTTATGTTGATGCTCCTTTACTTTTGTTTACAGACCATTTATTTATTTATTGGATATTTTGGAATTGATGTAATAGATGGCCCAACTGTGTGCAAGTAGGAGTTATTTATTTGATTTCAGTTTTGCTTCCGTACTCTGTTGAATGAGTTAAATTATTTATTTCATTTTATCTTTGGTTATGATATGCTGATCCGCGGTCCAGTAATAGATCCCGAATGTCGCGTCTCGTGATTCGTGTCATCCCACCTAGGGATCGGGGTTACGGGTTCGGGGTGTGACAAAAACCCATAGGCATAAATGTTGACTTCAGAAGAGTCACCTATCTCAAACATAAACTAAAATTGGAAAATGGCATAATCCCATTACAACTTAAATCAAACGTAGTTCACATAACATAAAAGTGTATAACTAAAATAAAGTACCAATAGTGTCTATCCTTATCCATCCTCATCACATATCACACGTCATCCTGCAACATGAAAATCGTGAGCTTGGAATGCTCAGTAAGTGACATATTTCTCGCCAATCCTCATAAAACGTTGTTAGCACAAACTCGAATACAACAAGTAGAATAATACAGTAATGAGAGAATTAAGTCATATTATGATACATGGATGAGATGGAGTATGATATGAGAATGTATTATTCAAATGTCCTACATAGTATGCTCAATCAACATAATACAAATGAGTATGCAATGTTATGAACCAAGCTAATGTATAATGTTAAGTGACCATCATCCTACTTCACTATCACGAATCAATTTGGAACATAGGTCACCAAGAGTAGCCGGATACCCCCTCTTCATTCTAGGCGCTAACCTATGGTACGAAGGCCACCACTTGCTGATTTAATGAGTGTCATACCCCATAGGTCTAGCCAACCTGATAGGACCTCGCAAGGAATCTATACTTACCTAAGTTGCTCCAATACACGATTACCACAGTTTTCTCCTTCTTCTCTTCTTCCTCTTTCCTCTACACAAACCTCTTCTTTTAGATCTACCCCACTCCTCCTTCTCTCTTTCTCTTCTTCTTCTCTCCAAACCAAAACCCTAATCTCCCTTGTAGTACACGCTCATCCTCTTATATTCTCACTTAATACCTTTTGAATTCAAATCACCTCCCCTATTCTCTCCTGTCTAAAATGTATCTTACCAAAATAGATTAGGAAACTAAATTCCTACAAAATAGAAACTCTCTCATTTCCCTCACTCTTTCTAAATAATTCAAATCCACAATAACTTACCAAACTGACCTTAATTCTAATTAATGACTCACACAATCAATTCAAATCTCAGCCCAAGTCAACTTCATTAATTATGTCATATCCCCTACACTTCCTATTAATTATAATGTGACCCCAATACTTACACTTAATTACAACTTAATCCAATTCTGCACTACTAAAACATATTGTCACCATATCAAGTTCTCCTACTCATTCCTACATAAACATATGATGTTGTTAGGATAACCTAAGGCTTATGATCACTAGTAATTTGACTAATTCCACTTTCTTAGATCAATTAGGAGTATAAAACAATCAATTTAGAATTCAATTTCATTTAGATTTATTTAACTCTATTAAATAATCACATATTAATTATTATTATTATTAAATTCTGGATTCGGGTCACTACAAAAATCCAAAATATCCTCTCTTGATCAGGACATGTGTCCATAGTTAGCAAAATATTCGTTTGCCGTATCCAATCCAATAATTCGGTATACTACGCGTATTATTCATGTTCAACATATAATACACGTACGTATTAAACAAATACGAAAAAAATACAATTTTTTAAGAAAAAAAAAAGGGGAAGATGGAAAGTTGTAAACCATTCTAAAGAGGAAAAAAAAGATTTTCTTTAATCTTTCCTAGAAATCTGTATTTCCTTTTTGGAATTACACTTGTGACGTTCTCGTATTTTATTGCCGAACTTTTACCGTATTTTTATGACACTTAATCCGAATTATTCTTGAACGGTTGTCGTACTGCATTTTTGCCATCCCCGAACTTACTGATTATGCATGTGTCAATCAGACGTGTGTCTAGAGATAAGTTTGAAAATATCTCCATGCAGTAACGCACACCCAACGTTTATGCGTATTCAACACGCAGAAGTTAGTTTCAGAAGGAAATTGTACTAATTCATTTCATCAGGTGAAGTTGCTTTGCGATAGGTTGCCTTGGGATCCAAGAGATCATGGATCATACGACACTTGTGACATGCATCTATAGCCAAAACAATGTATCCATTCTTATCTTCGCTATTCCTGATAAGACAAAATCCCATCAGATAAAATATACAACATATATAAATAGCCGAGGTTTTATCACATGATTGTTTAGGGATTTATTGAAATCATCTTTAGACAAAGGAGTCATTTGAATTCCACAAAAATGCTCTTTAGGCCTTCGTTCACCTTTGAAGGAACCCTTTTTGGTAGCTTAACCTGTGTTCCTTCGGAATTTGGAGTAATTGCATACATCACAAGGTAACCAGTATATTCTCGAATTACCTATATAAAGACCTTAGATTTACATTTTTCAGTAGGTAACTTATTTCCATGATCAATCATCCCTGTAAGGAAGAGTCATCATAGAATCCTTCAAGGTTTTAGGTTAAGTAACCAATTCGAGTGTCTTTGAATTGAACTTAATGAAATTAGAAGTAAATTTGTTTCCTTCGAAATGCCTTTAAAGTAAAGTGCATAAATAACTCCCACAAATTCTACAGATGTCATTTAGAGGTGACATCTGGAGATGAGAGTGTAAACATGCCTTTGAAGGACTCTCCATGAAGGTTTCCTTCGAAGTTAGTAAGTGTGAAGTCTATTGAGAGTGACAAACCCATATCTTTTTCCTTCGAAGGGGACAAAACCTAGTCTTTTGAGGGTGACAAACCCTTAATGATTTGACCATCTCGTGGTGGTTAGCCTGATGAATTGACCATCTCAGGGTGGTTAGCCACTTTTCAAATCCATAGTGTCACTTTCTCCTTCGAAGGGTTTACTTATTGAAGAAGCTAACCTTAACAGATAAGAAGATTGGAGATCTTTGATCAGGTCAAAAGATCATCAGTGCAGCTGACGTGGCCTAATCAGAATGTGGACGTCGTTCAGTGTTCACACATGTAAAGTAGTGGAGGGGAGCAGGTAACCACTTTATGAATGATGTGGCATTTACGGGTGTATCTTACAAACGAGCATGTGCTCGTTAAGATTATACCGCGTCTCCAATGAGATAAACTAGATTGCTGGATCATCAGTACGATCCCAACTAAACCCAAAACTACTGGGCCTGAATCCAGTCCGAACTCAATTTCTTGAGTTCGAACTGGATTTAGACCGATCCAAATTAAATTATTTATGAAAATATTAAATTTGGGTTAACAGATCTGTACTCGAAACTAGGCCTGAATCCAATCTGAACTCAATTTGTTAAATTCAGATTGGGTTTGGGTTAGCCCAAATCAGATCTCTATTTGTGAATTTTGGTTAACATATCTCTATTAACGAGTTTGACTTTTTCTTTTCATCTACTCTAGTTTTTATTAGGCTCCATTTAGATAGCAGTATTTTTTGGGAGAATAAAGAAAAGCGGCTTTCCTGCATAATATGTGTGTTTGGATACCTGAATAGTGTGGGTCCCACAGAAAATGTTTCAGTCTAACTCCTTTGACTGCAGAAAAATGGACCTTTTTGTATTCCGATAAAAATAAAAAAAAAATTGTGAGAAAGGAAAATGAAAATGTGAGGAGAAGAGCATGTTCCCCATCCTACCCTTCACCACCAAATCTTCTTTCTTCCTGCACTTATACAATGAAGAGTAAAATGGGCAGATGAAAAACATTTCTCATCATTCCTCTAAACCAAACATCAAAATCAAAATTTTCTGTCATAATCATACATTTTCCTGAAACAACCAAACCGCTTTCAGGAAAATTAGATTTCACTTTTCAACAAATTACTTTCCCAACTAACTTTCTGGCATACTCCTGGCATCCAAACGGAGCCTTAGAGCTTTTCTAAAATCAACAAAAGCTCGGAGAAGAAATGATGCCGATGAGAGAAGTGAAATACTTGGAAATGTGATAATATATCATAGATGTCGATAAGATGTGATGTTGCTAGAGATCCGGTAATCAAGCTAAGCCGCCGCTGGCCAAGTGACTTGCCTGAACAACATGTTGATTTCTATGTTCGTTTCAACATATATCCAGAGTTATTTGATTATTTGCCTCTACCTCCTTTAGAGACCTCCAATTGTTCAGAGTTGGGAAAAATCATGTTTCTTCTTCAAGAGATTGTCACCTTTTCTTTGAAGCTGACATATGTGAATTCAAACTTCTTCTATCTCATACTCATTATGTGTGCCATTCTGGTTTTTTCTCAACTACTGGCTATTAGACGCAATTCTTGCTGCTTGTACAGGTTTGATTCCTGCCAATCAATGGTATATTGAAAAGGGAGAAGTGTCGCGCCCCAAATCCGAGACATGGGAATCTCAAGGATTCCAAGAAAACGACCTTCGGACCCACCACGTGGATACGGATACCAACCAAAACATCAATCCTTACCTGGTTGAATCAGAGTCTCAATAAACAATAAAATCAGCGAAAGTCTGTCTAGAATAAAACCATTGCCCAACCAAACCAGTAGAGCAATCAACCCACAAGTAATGTAAATAAATCTCTAAGATATCTCTACTACAAATTTCGCCCTCCAAGGGGTCAAACCAAGTTAATTAAAAACCATGAATACACTATCATGAAAATCAGGTACTGGAAACCGAAAGGGTCTCTCCTCCAAACAGGCATGTCAAAAGAGCATATTACTCGTAGAGTTAAGGATTAGCCGAAGCCTAGTAGAGAAATCCTATGAGTCTACAATGCTTACTTCTATGCATGTAAACCAATACAATTCATTTCATGCATTTCATTCATCACATAATACCACAGTCATATGTGTATTATCATGTCATCATACTACATATCTCATACTAGCATGAATACAACAACGATCATGTGACAACGTAGTTCACATGAATACCACAACATACCAAACATAGTTATCAATAGATAATAATCCCCATAGTCCCACTATGTTAAGATTTCCCACATAATCCCATCATGTTCAAGCAATTTTCATATGGTTCTACCATGTTTCAAACAAACAATCATCCATGTATATACGTGGTCCCATCATGTTACACAACAACCACATAGTCTAACTATGTTTCACAACAAGCACCACATGGTCCCAACATGCCATGGCCAATCAACATATACTAAACCAGCACATCTAGCACATAACCATTCTTTTAGGGACTTGCACCCATGGGCGAAGTCTCATGTACTATTCCTTTAGGGACTTGCACTCATGGAGGAAGTCTCATGTACTATTTCTTTAGAGACTTGCACCCATGGTGGAAATACACCCTTAATAACGTAATCAAACACATATACATACTCATAGTCTCACTATGATCATAAACTACATATATCACTATTGTTTTGGGGACTTTCACTCACGGTAGAAGTACACCCTTACAATCCTTTCCTTTAGGGACTTTCACTCACGGTGGAAACACACCTATCCATGTTCTTGCCTTTAGGGACTTTCACCCACGGTGAAAACTCACCCATCCACAACGTCTCACCTTGTTACGGCCAATGTAACCCAATCACAATCATTCACAATCACATCAAGAATTATAATGTACATACATCACAATCAAATCAAATGCAATACAGTACAATGCAAGGTATGATGCAAGCATGGAATGAAATGAGATGCAATGCAATGCAGGGTGTCAACAAGCCTCGCCCAATCACATGCTCATTCTAACTCACTACCATACGACCCATCATTTTTGGGGACTTGCACCCATGGTAGAAATACACCCTTACAATCCGTTCCTTTAGGGGCTTGCACCGATGGTGGATCACACCATATATACGACCTTTGGGGACTTTCACCCACAGTAGCAACACCTTTATAATTCGTTCCTTTAAGGGCTTGCACCCACGATGAATCACACCATATATACGACCTTTAAGGACTTTCACCCACAGTAGCAACACCTTTATACCGTTCCTTTAGGGGCTTGCACTCACGGTGGATCACACCATATATACGACCTTTAGGGACTTTCACCCACGGTGGAGCACACCCATACTATGCATTTCTTTTAGGGACTTTCACCCATGGTGGAATACACACCTATCCACAACATCATTCAAGTCATTCTAACACAAATACAATCACAATAGCAGGTACTCATGGTACCCTTATCCAATCATAACAGTCAATCAACAAAGTTAATCATAAATCAAATCTATGTTCTTGTTGAATGTTATTAGCACCATTCAACCAAACCAAAACCTACACAATCATTTCTAATCCCACTAATCTTGTATTGAGGTCTTAATACCTTTTCCAACATCTATGAGTCAAGGTTACTTCATATTCCATTAGATCAATCCAAGAATTCTGAATTCTTGACCTTCTCTATTTGTATTGATTCTTACAAATCTAAACATTTTGCACACAAACCATCCATATAGGTATGTGTACAACTCATTGGGGATTCTCCGCATGAAATTTGAAGACATTTGGCCTTCAGTAGCTGCCGAGTGACCTACCGAAAGTTTCGGTAGCTCAGTTGCCCAAAGCTCGGTAGCATGTCCCGAGAGCACATCATTTTTGCTCATTTTGGTAGGTACTCGATAGCTGCCGAATAGCCTTCCGAAGGTCTCGATAGCACTGTTACCGAATCTCGGTAGCAAGACCCGAGAGCACCACATTTTATTGTTCTTCGGTATCTAAATCGGTAGCTACCGAGTTGCCTACCAAACGTACAATCTGGGTTTTGATTAGGGTTTTGAACTTCTATTCAAACCTAAGCATTTCTAAGGCTCTTAGCACACAAAAATAAGTCTCTAATCACAACAACAACACGTAATATTTTCATGGATTCAACAATTAAATATCTAGTATTTAATCATAGATCTAAACACAAAGCATAGATCATACAGACTAATAGAAATATATGGAATACAACAACATGAAAATCATAAAGATCAACCGGCATGCTTACATTGTTCCTAAAGCATCTAGATCCTAGATTTAGGCATGTTCGAATCAACTTGGAGCTCAAAAGTAAGCCTGAAACCTAAATTCGAATTAACTTGCGAGTTTGGGCCCTTTTAGGGTTGGATCAGTAAGGCTTTTAGGTGGGCCGGGCTAAACTTAGAGCCATTCATAGAAACCTATACATCTTTAAGTACAAAAATTCAAATCTTAAACTGATCGTGACCTATTGAAGAATTAACAAATCAACATTGGTGATCGGGACTGTTCCTCTGCTGATGGGAGCCATGGGATTTGAAGGAAAATACCTCGTATATTATGAAAAAAATGTAAGAAGAGTCAGGAATCCTTGTTAGAGCATCTCCAATCGTTATCTAAATTTTTTTCTACATTTGGAGATAAATTTGAGGAAAAAATCATATTTGGAGAAAAGCTCTCCAATCAACTCTCGATATTTTTTTCTCAAATCTGTTTTGAAGGGGTATAGATGAGAAAAGTTTTAAAGAAAAAAATTTGCAAAATAGAGCTATTGTACGATGGGAAAAAATTTGGGGGTCCCTAATTTTTTTTCCAAATTTAAGAAAATTTATAGGGAGTCACCAAATATAAAGAGATGAATGGATCGTTTCCTTCAATTTCTCTCCAAATTTGAATTTGGGGAGGAGCTTGGGGAACGATTGGAGATGCTCTTAACTGAGGTCAAAGAAGTGGTTATCAACTTATTATGCATGCAACTGTGTTACGTGTCCTGAATCTGCTGATATATTAATGTAACGGTCATCGCCGTCGCAGACTACAAAAACCCGATCAAAAATCATGCTAAAACCGACACAATCTCTCTCTCTCTCTCTATCTCTCTCTATAGGATTCTTATATGTTGTGAAATGGTGTCGGGAATAGGCAAAATAATTACCAGACGCTCCAGAAATCAGCAACAGTGAATCGGGTCTCAGGACCGGGTGGATTCTATGATATAGATTAACTATAAATTTCACCCTTATCTAGATCCGGTACGACAGTACATGTGTGTTCTCTCCTATTTTTCTTGTTACTTTCTTCGTTTTGCTAAAGCATCCTGGATGATCATATATTCGGAGTCGGTGTGACGGTAAGATTTCGAAATTTTGAAATCTCAAAAAATAACCGGAAAAAGGACCGACCCGGATGGAACCCTAAGCAAAAAGCAGAACAAATTTCCCAAGTTGAGATCCTCTGTGCAACAAATTTTTCTCTGTGCTAGCATCATCACTCACTCATTGTACAAGAACAAATCCCACCCAAGTCACGACAAGTTCAACGCAGAAGAGGAGTTTGCTTAATTTTTTAACTTTTAATATCCCTACTTTCAGTTTCAATGGAAATAATAATAATAATACAAATAGAAAAAGGAAAATGCTTTCAGTACAAAAACTTTAATTTACGTCATTTTACAAAATTAATCAAGGGATGAAGGTTTTAAGGGTTCATACACGCCTAAAATTTACCCAACCAATGCTTAAGAGCCTCCATGAGCAAATAGGAACATGGTTTCAGGCCATTAGAGAAAAGGAAAAAAAAAAAAGGATTTAGGAGGTCAGGAAGGTTTCTTTTTCTTTTTTCTTTTTTTTTTTTTTTACAGCAAAGCCTCATTTTTTTGCCTTTGCAAACCTGAGGCATCGATACTTCTCACCACTGACAGTGATTTCAAGAGCTCCATCTTGGTTATCCTGATTTGAAGCAGTTCCCATGAGGACACTTTTTTCTTTCTCAAGGTTTTCCCTCTCCATCTTTAGCCTTGCTTCTTGCCTAGCAATCTCAACCTGAACAACAAGTATACTTATTAGAGGACAGGAAAAAAAAAACATAAAGCATCAAGCATTGCCAATGCAGTCATAGGGAGGGATAGACTTTCAAAATTAACAAAACATTGAGCTGCAGGACAGAATTTCAAAATGAAGTTCTTCAAGTTGTCTTCTATCTCTTGCTCTTACTCTGAAGCTATTTATAATGTAATGCACATTTTGAAAGGTGCTGCTATCAAGCACGTGTTCTAGTCCATCTATCACTTGTTAAAAAAAAAAAAAAAAAAACAGGCAAACCTCAAGATAGCAATGAGGGAGGGGAAGCTATTACACGTTACTATGAGTGAAGATTCCGACTACTTCACACAGGAATGACAATCACCAATGACCAATCTGCACCATAATACAGAGATACCTTCTTGGGCAGCTCAATAATTGTGAGATCATATACTTCTGTTACCCTTAATATCTGGGATAGGTTTGATACAGATAAAGATAGACGAAAAGTTGATTACAAAAGAAGCTTTGTGAAGGAGAAACTTTAATCAGGTCCAGTTGGGGATAAGAAATGGAATGAAGCAGGATTTACCATTGGAGTTGATGAAATCCAAGGCGCACAAGCACAATTGCATATCTTGGGGGGCCAGGGCATAAGAGAGAGAAAGGACCAAAGATGAAGAACATTCATAATTGTAGACAGCACAGCACCTTCCAGTGGCCTATGTTCTCATATGCAATACCTCCAAGGGCAGCCCATTACATGAAAGATGATGTACCCATGCCCCATGGTTTCAAGCATGCAAGGTTTTAAATTTCGATATCACCAGATTTTTTCTGGCGAAATTTCACGATATTTCGCTGACTTGGAAAAATATTGGGGAAATATTTCACCTATATTTACCAAAAATTTCGACAAAATGGGGCTGAATTCCCCTTGCATTTCATTTTGTTGGGAGCCATTTTGGCAAAATTTTGCAGGCATGCCGGCAAAATTTAAAACCTGGGTATCATGAGGGGGTCAATACAAACCTTTAGTAAAGGTAAATATTTGCCAATTCTTTTTATAATCTCCTATTTTTTTTTCTCATGGCAATACATAATGTTTTCGGTAGGGTCTGAAACCCGATGTAATAATGATACTCGAAAGCATGTATCAACTACGTAAGGCTTGCTACTACAGTCAATATCAACTATGAGCAACACTTAAGAGTTCTTTGCCACCAACCACACAGCCATATTGATAACTAGGAAGCCCAAAGTTTAATTTGCATGCATACAAACAGATGCAACAAGAAGAAGAAGAAGAAGAAGATACTGAGTACTGGAATGGGGGTTCCCTTTTTAGAAGTTTCAAGCACATACATACACAAAAATAAAAAAGGAAAAAAGACAGCAACAAAGAAGCAAAACCAAGAAAGCAAATTTCTTAATACCAAGATAATATCCTAGCTTCAAGTGTAAAGCTGCAAACAGATTTAAATCAGAGCAATGGGGGAAAAATTACAAAAGAAAACCTATTGTCATAAACAGAGCTACAGAAATACCTACATTTCTGCTTCTACAGCTATCAATTGTAAACAAAACTAAGCAAACTCAGGGATTTAGAATGATTGTTATCATTAAGATTCGTGACCATAATGACAATATCCTTCACTTTTTTTTATTCCAAAGCTTTAAACAGACTCAGGTACTCTGAATTTCTATATGGATGAGCGAGCCCTTGAATGGGATATCAGATTTTTCATAACAACTCGTATATTTCATCGAAAAATAAAATAAATAAATCATGTAATGTTCTGAATAGGCAAAACAAAACAATCAAATTCTTCAAAATCGAAACCAAGCTAAGCGAATTGAGATTCCTACAAAAAATATAAGTATCTTTCTGAATATCAGATTGTAAGATAACTAAATATTTCCACAAGGAAAAAAAGGAATGAAACCCTAAATTTAGTAATGAATCAGAGATTCCAACTTGTAATCTTAGTGCAGCTTGCAATTGCATTACCTCGCGGCGAGAAAGCTCGGCCTTCCAAGCAGCTTCTCTCTCCGCGACTTCCCTTTCCCTCTCCTCGATGTAACTCTGCATTTCTCTCTCCTTCATGATCCTATCTTGGATGTCTGCATCCAGAGCTTCCTTCAGTTCCTGCACGAACTTATCGACCACAGCCTTTATTCTCAAAGACATACCGCCGACCACAAATCTCTAATCCGATAACCGGAATTAACCACAAATCGATCGACTTCCGACCATTTTCTTCCCAACAGCTTCTTTTATCGTTGCCGTAGGGTTAGAAACTGGAGACTATAACCTCCGGCTAACACCATCTTCCCGGCTAGGGTTTCTTCTGCAATTACGTCCGTTAAGAAAGACACAAAGAGGTTTTTTAGATAGCTTTGGGGAAGAAAAGAGAAAAATTGCGTGAACAGAAACGAATCAACGCTCCTTTTTAAAAGAAAGGGTTAAACTCACTCGCGTTTGAGCCATACTCGCGCAGATCCACATTATTTTCGATTTAACCTTGAATCTATTACTCTTGAGGGAAAATTTAAATTTTTTGACCGCTAGCCATGAAATGTGTCTCGAAATCAATGTTGTCATCTTCCTTCCCGCCGGTTCTTCCTTTCCTTTTCCACACTCGTATCTATACCGGAACGTTACGTAACCAGTCAACACCGTTATCTCTAGTCGATGATTTCACCAGATTCTGTCATGAAAAAGACCTCTCGAAAGCCATGATCACCATGAATTCCATGCAGAAACATGGCATCATGGCCGATTCAGTTACCTATTCGGAGCTCATCAAATGCTGTGTTGCACGCAGAGCCATTGAAGAAGGCAAGCTTGTTCACAAACACGTTTGTTCAACTGGATACGAGCCGAAACTGTTCGTATACAACATGTTACTCGGTATGTATTTCAAATTCAATCTCCTCGACGAAGCACGCCAACTGTTCGATAAAATGCCTATGAGAAACGTTGTTTCATGGACCACTGTGATATCAGCTTATTCAAGCAGTAAGCTCAATGAAGAAGCCTTGAAGTTCTTGATTCTAATGCTTAGAGAAGGTGTTCGACCCAATATGTTCACCTTCTCCTCAGTTTTGAGAGCTTGTAATGGGTTATCGAATCTTAGACAGCTCCATTGTAGTATAATCAAGACGGGTTTGGATTCCGATGTCTTTGTTCGAAGCGCTCTCATCGACATTTACTCGAAATGGGGGGAGTTGCAGAACGGATTTCGTGTTTTTGATGAGATGATGACAGGGGATGTAGTAGTTTGGAACTCGATCATTGGCGGGTTTGCGCAGAATAGTGACGGGGATGAAGCCTTGAATCTCTATAAGAGTATGAAGAGAGCTGGTTTCATGGCTAATCAAGCTACATTAACTAGTGTTTTGAGAGCTTGTACAGCTTTATCTCTGTTGGAAGTAGGGAGACAAGTCCATGTACATATACTGAAGTTCGATCAAGATTTAATCCTGAATAACGCGCTTCTCGACATGTATTGCAAGTGTGGGAGCCTTGAAGATGCAAAATCTGTTTTCCAGCGAATGCCGGAGAAAGATGTGGTCTCTTGGAGCACAATGATAGCAGGGCTAGCACAGAATGGATGCAGCAGAGAGGCATTGGAGTTGTTTGAGTTGATGAAAGTTTCGGGACCCAAACCGAATCATATAACCATGCTTGGGGTTCTGTTTGCTTGTAGTCATGCTGGTTTTGTAGAAGACGGGTGGTGTTACTTCCGATCGATGAAGCGGCTTTTCGGAATCGATCCCGGAAGAGAGCACTATGGTTCCATGATTGATCTTCTTGGAAGGGCAGGGAAGCTTGATGAAGCAGTCAAATTCATCGTTGAAATGGAGTATGAACCGGATACAGTGATATGGAGGACTCTGCTTGGTGCGTGTAGAGCCCATCGAAATGTCGATCTAGCAATCTATGTTGCAAAGCAGATTCTAGAACTGGAACCTCACGATGCAGGGACTTATATACTTCTGTCTAACATCTATGCAAATTCTCAGATGTGGAAGGATGTTTCTGAAGTGAGGAAGATAATGAAAGAGAGAGGAGTGAAGAAAGAACCAGGATGCAGCTGGATCGAAGTCGACAAAGAGGTCCATGCTTTTGTTTTAGGAGATCAGTCACACCCAAGAATGAGTAAGATCGAAAAGGAGCTTAATCAGTTGATCTTGAGATTGATTGAAGTGGGCTATGTTCCAAACACAAGTTTTGTGTTACAAGATATTGAAGGGGAACAAAAGGAAGACTCGCTCCGCTACCACAGCGAGAAGTTGGCTATTGTGTTTGGTCTGATGAACCTGTCAAAGGAGAAGCCCATTAGGATCATGAAGAACCTCACAATCTGCGGCGACTGTCATGTTTTTGCAAAACTTGTGGCCAAGATTGAACATCGGCTTATTGTGGTCAGAGATCCCATCCGATACCACCATTTCAAAGACGGGAATTGCTCGTGCGGGGATTATTGGTAAGGGAGGTAAGCAAGCTCTCTTGTTGCTCTCTTCATCATGTGCATGACCATGATCCCGTTGACCAATACTACACAGGCATCTTCTGAAGCCAAAAGGCATTATTGGATAATTATGATTAATGTGCGCAAGGATTTGAGAGAACTTGGCATTATTGTTATTGTAGATATCCCAAATGGATTGACCAGATGGACGGTCCACCTCATGCAACGTGTCATCCATGTGAGGCATCTGAACCGCAGCTCCTGGTCCTATGAGAGGGTAATCTCAAGGGAACGTTGTGGGCCTGTGAGCTGGAGGCCATGGGCAGAGGCCCGTTGCTCGAGGCTCACCCCCTAGCAGCCTCATTGAAGGGAGGATCCTGCTAACGCAAACTTAACAAATCGTTATTTTCCCATCACTACATATACCCTCATTCTCGAGGGCAGATGGATACATACAGAAAAGAAGTGCAGCACCTCTATATAGCAAAAACCCCTCTCTTGTCCTCCCAGGATCCCATGAGTGCACTCTGTCCCCTCTCTTACCAGTCGTTGAGCCCTAATCCCACATCACATAAACCATACCTACAGGTATTCTCTTAGTTTCTTTCAAATTTTATCTCAAATGGGTACACACGCCTTGTAAAGTCTAATAACACAGGGCATGTTGCTTGAGTAATCACCTAATTTTGCCTAGGCATCTTAACAATATTGATTTAGGCATAATTTATTATATCTTCAGAGAAATTGTATCAGATATTTATCCACATTTTGTTGTTATGTGGAGACTGATGCTACTGAGGCAATCAAGAAGTACTGTTGATCCTGCCTTGACTCAGGTTTGTTTGTTGGCCCTAAGCATAGGGTATTTATCATATTTTCCGTCATCCGTTCTTGTAACTTTTCTAGAGCTTTTGAACATGGTGAAATCTGGTGTAAATCTGTGGACGTAGGCACCTTTGCCGAACCACATAAATTGTTATCTTGTGCATTGTTGTTTTCTTTCAATCTTTTCTTTCTTAGCACATTTGTCATGCAACAAAATCCTTGCAACATGCAATTCTGTGCTTATGAAATAATTTTGGTGTGAGCTTTTACCAAGTAAATTGCCTCTTAACTCTGTTTTAGTTTGATTCATTTTAGAGAGGCTATGTATTTGTTTACATATCTATAACCGGTGGATCGACCTAGGTTGTTTTCTTCTATATTATTTAAGGTATGGATTCACCCTTGGTTAAAAACTCGTCAACCTTGTTCGGTTTTATTTTTCTTATGTTGCAATGCATTTACTAATAAATCATTTTATAAATTTTGTGTGGGCAAATTACACTTTGACTACTTGAGGTTTCGACTACTTGTACTTAGACCTCCTAAGATTTGTTAAACTACAATAACCCCTTTTTAGATGAAACCTAGAGGGGCCTGGACTGATTTATCTCTAATAAAATATAAAATTACTCTTCTCAAATCTACGGGCCACACCACTACCACCCACCACCCCAAATCAGTCTATGACCCCTTGAGGTTTCATATAAAAAGAGGTAATTGTAGTTTAACAAATCGTAGGGGGTCTAAGTGCAAGTGGTCGAAACCTCATAGCGTTAAAGTGTAATTTTTTCATTATGTAATTGTTAGTGCTTTATTTGGTTGTTCATTATGTCAGTTTTTTGCCATGCTTTCACACACGCAGAAGCAAGTTTTCTTCGTAATTGTAAAAGCTTGAAATATAAGCCCGAAATCATCCAGTTATGGCTTGTGAGAATTTGATTAGTAAATCTATGGTTTATTTTATAGTTATGAGAATTTGATTTTTCCATACCTACATTTATAGGAGCCTCCCTTACTTGGGTTCTTAAGCCCCCGTGCACCAAGTCGTATGGGTGTCAATTGGTTTGATTTAAACTGAAAACTGAGCAAATGAAACTGAAAAAGTTGTTTTTTTTCCTCTCATTTTGGTTTGGTTATGGTTTAGAGAACAAAATACATGAATTAGTTTGGTTTGGTTTTAGGTTTAAGGCTTTGACTAAATCGAAACGAACAAAAAAAAAAAAAAAAACAAGTACATTATATATAAAAACATATATACATCTTGGATTTTAGTGATGGGTCGAAGCTGTAGGTCGATTGAGTATGGATTCATTGTATGTGGTTCTAGTAATCGTATATTCCGATGTGACACGTTTTCTGATTCAATAGAGATATTCTGTTCTAGGTTTAGGTTCGTGTGCATCAAGGTACATTATCCGGGTTATCTACAACCTTCAATACGTGTGTTTGTGTGTATCCTATAAAAAATAGTGTTAGTTTTGTCAAACCGAATCGAAAGACCAAAGTTTTCTGTTTTATTTTGTTTTGGTTTGATTTTCGGTTTGGATCGATTTGTGGTGTAGTGTAATTTAATTCGGTTTGGTTTAGGTTTGATCAAATTACACTCCTACTAAGTCGTTTTATTGTTTAATTAGTACTGGTGATGCATAAATTGTGTTGTTTAACCTGCCTTGAGCACTTAATTGGATTAAGTTGTTTAAATAAGCGTAAGTAGTGTAAGCACGTGACGATGCCAATATTTGATATGTCGAACATCAATTGTTTCTGCATTGTCTAGAATTGGGATAAGGTCTTATTTGGGCATGTGGGGCGTCCCAACCATCCACCTATACTATCACGTGGCTGTACGGATGATGCTACACCAACCATCGACAAGCACATGTAGAATGAAGGAGAGGGAGCCAAATAGAGAACACAAGTTTTTTACGTGATTCAACAATGTGCTTATGTCCCATGGACATCGTCTCATAGGTAAATTTGCCATTATTTAGAAATATATGGAATACAATAATAACTCTAGTCATAAAGGGATAAATAAGGAAATGAGAAAAAAAAATCGAGGGCTCATATAGAGATAAGGAAATGGATGTTTCATGCGGATACATTAAGGTTGTGTTTGAATAGCCGAAAAATGTAGGAAAGATAACTTTCCTCTATAATACGTGTGTTTGGATAGCTAGAAAAGTGTGGGTCTCACATAAAGTTTTTCAATCAAACTCCTTTGGCTGAAAGAAAAGGTCCATTTTCATTTTCCTACCAAATACACAAAATTTGTGAGAAAGGAAAACAAAACAACACATTATCTACTTTACCCTTCACATCAAAGAATCAATTTTTTTTTTGTTCATTTTTTTTAGATCTATAATAATAATAATAATAATAATAATAATAAAGTAAAAAACGACCACTTTTTTTAGAGGTTTATAAAAAATGAAAAATCCATCCCCATGTTTTTTTTTTTCGCATATCCTTTTTAGATGGTTATAATAGTATTCACTTTTTTTGTTCTTTGTTTTTTTATAGGGTTGTAAAAATCTATTTTTTTAAATTACTCATATATATATATATATATATGGGTGTCGATGGTTCAGGATGGGTTTGTCCAGTCTTGTTTATTCTTCATTTTTTATAGGATTGTAAAAAACTATTTTTTTCAAAAACAACTTTATATATATATATATATTGCTATATCTAATCTATCTTTATTTTATTAAAAAAATTCACTTATACAAAGAAGGGTAAAATAGGTAGAAATTTTTTTTTTCTCATTCATTCCTGTTAACCAAACATCAAAATCAATATTTTCAGTCATTTTCCTGAGGCAACCAAACAGCTTTCAGGAAAATCAAATTTAACTTGCTTACGTATTACTTTCTGGCAGGGGCTTTGCCATAATTTTTTTTGGGGGCAAAATTAAATTATAAATGAAAAAAAAAACTCTAATGTGTTCATTAATTATTGCTTGATGATTTTGTTCTAGAAGATTGAAATCAAATTTGGATAGGAATTTTTTATAGATATTTTTTATTTATATGAAAGAAATAGCAAAATTTCATTGAAAATATCAAAAATTTAGAATGAAATTTTGATAATTTAAAAAAATATATATATTTTTTAAAATATTATTTTAATCAAAAGTAATTATTTCAATAATTTTTAAACTTTTTTTGTCAACATTATCCGAAATCTTTCAGAACAAAATTTTATGATTACGATTTGCTTACCTAAATGAAATCGAAAAATTTCAACAATGAAATTTAAAAATTAAAATTAAAATTTTATGATTTTGGTTTGGCGTAAAAAAATTTCAATTAAATACTAAGAGAAAATAAAATATAATAAAATATAAGGTTATAAACTGTCATATAAAAAGATTGAGAGAGATTATATATGCACAACATATAAATTTAGGGTATAAATAGATATATAGAAAAATAAATAAATATAGGACTTTAATTATATTGAAATATATGTATAAAATATAATTGTATGAAACTATAAACGGCTATTTATATAAATAGAAATAAGTATAATCTTATAATTTTAGAAACTATATAATCTAAATTATAATTTTTAAAACGTAATATGGTAAGAAAAAATAATTAGGGGCTATTTAGAAAAAAAAATATAATCGTATAATTTTAAAAACTATGCAGCCTAAATTCTAATTTTTAAAATATAATACGTTAAGAAAAGAAGAAAACTAGGGGACACTATGTAGCGCCACTCCACTCAAGGTGAGTGGAGTAGCGCTACTCTAATAGATTGTCAAGAATGGGGGGAGGGGGGGGAGGGGGCCCCTGCTTTCTGGCATATTACTTTCCTAACTAACTCTCTGACATATTATTGGCATCCAAATGGAGCCTGTGACTTTCAAGCATAATAAGAAATATAATCTTCTCTCTCCTATATTGTCATTTTATTCAATCTTTTGTGTGTTCTCTTCTCGTCTCTTTCTGAACTTTTATTCATTTTATTGTGTGTTTTCTTCTCGTCTCTTTCTAACATGTCTTCTCTTTTATAGACTGTCTTTTTTCCTTAGCTTTTAAGTCAACTTGTTCTTAAGCAAATTCGGTCTTGAAGAACGTGAAGGAAGAAATAATATATGTCACATTTATACCATTGAGTGACAAATGAAAAGTGAGTAGGTGACTCGTAAGTATTTAAGTAATTGGGTAGGGTCATCGCTTTACAATTACTTAAGTAGTTGACTCATTAAAAATGCTGATAACTTTTTTCTCGAAACTAACACGCACCAACTTTTTTTTGGAACTAACACATCACTAACATTATATTTAATGATTAATATTATATATATATATATATATATATAAGACTGAGCCGAGCCTACCTAAGCTCGGTTCAGACTCGTTAAATAATGAGCCTCGTTTTGGTCTCGGACTTAGCTTGGGAGCCTAAATATTGAGCTCAAATATTGAGCTCAACCTTGGCTCATGCGAGCCGAACCCACCTATAATGCGGTTTTATAATTTCAAAATCAAATATCCATAAAACCCAACTCAAACCGAACCAAGTTAATTTGGACCGGTTCGGTTTCGGGTGTAACAGACCCAAGTTGCACAACTAGCCGGGTAACAAACCTCCCCACCAGGCCACCATGCCAGTTTAACCTGCACCATATTAATCTGGTTGGATCGGATCGAGGGTTCGGTTCGGTTCAGTTTTGGCAGCTTAAGACTGTCCTCCGATTCCATCCGTTTCATTACGGTCCGATTATTTTTATAACGTTTTGAGTGTTGGGGAAAGAAGCCACTTACAAAACCCTAATGTTGTACACTCGTGAAACTATAAGAAGAAGTCAACTGGTTTTGCTAGTTGCTACGCTCTCTCCGTGAACGCGGCTGCTTTGAAGGTACAAATCGATATATGCATTCCTTTTTTCCTATCTAAATTTTCTGTTATAATCCGAGAATTTTCGAACAAATAAACTTCCGTTAAATTTTCGTTCTTATTGGTGTAAAACACTGTAGGGATTTTGTTTTGTGATTTAGGGTTTTGTTTTGTGATTTCTTGGATGAATTCAACATACCTGAAATACTAAAATCGTATTTTTGATCGTCGGTGGTGATTTCTGGTTCGTTATATGTACAATTGAATTTTATTAATTGATATTCCTTGTTCTTGAGAATTCTCGATTGATCTAGTCGTTATTGTAGCCCGAGTACTGGAAGAACGGAAGAACTAGCAGATTCTGCATCTGTCTTGGAGACTATGGGAGTGGAGATAGCAAGCAGCATGGCAGGAGTATATGAAGTGACAGATGTTGATTTCAGCGATTCCGAGATAGTCTATCACGTTCGTGATGCCCTGAAATCGGTGTATGATGTAAGTATGCTTGACTGTTCACTCTTGCGCTTAACATTGCTTCAGTAGTTGAGCTCTGATCATCATTTTCACTGTAGGAGATCGTTAGGATAGGATGTGGTGTTAGTGAGTATATGATTTTAGGTTTAGGTGTGAGTTGGTTGGTTGGAATTTTTGATAGCAGGACTTAAAAGCTAAATCTCTTTGGTGGACACTGATGATCACGAAGATAGTAACTTGACCTTTTTAACTTCTAAGAAAGCATAGTTCACATGGTTTTAATCCTGTTTTATTTATTTATTGTTTTTGTTTTTAAGATTATTTTGAAGAGAATTGATTTGGAAGCTTAGGGTTCAAAGGCTCACACCTCAAAATTAAAACCACATAAGGCAGCATAAATATTAATTCAGATAAGTGTGTTTCATCATTGATATAATACTTGTGATATTTTTATTTGATTTTATTAATAATAAAAATCTAAATTTAAATTTAAAATAATTTTGGAATACAGTCAGCAATGAGATTTGCTAATAAACAAATATTGATACTTCTATTGATTTCCACACATCTACAAATTACTTCCATTTTAAAGAGAATGAAGCATATATCAAAGTTGTAGTTAGAGCTTGACTAAATGTATCAGGCAATGTTAGCATGTTTATCAATATATGTTTAAAAGTAAGCATCTCATATTTTCATTTAGATTCTGGTTGCATTATAGGCTTTGATAAGTTATCTAAAAGCTTTATTTTAATGGTCCAGGGTGATAGCGAACGTTATTACCAGCTGATCAGTGTCATGCACTATAAAGAACGTCTCGCTCCTGATGAGGTGGCCATGCTTGTGGTAGGTTATTTATAGTCAAATTGCGAAATGAAATGTTCTTTTCAGTTAACTTCCCAATTACTGTTCTATTCGCTTTGCAACATTTATTTGTTTGAATGCATGCCAGACAAGTTTAAAGGCACTATCGGGGGCAGTCTCATATATTGACATGGCTCACCATGACTCTCTTCTCTCTGCTGTAAGTTTATGGCCATAATTGCATCTTTCTGTGTAGTGTACCTTGGAAGTTGGTTTTTCCTTAATTTTTTTCTGATAACTTGGCTTATTTCAGATTTTTGGCATGAGTATGTGGAACTATGGACCCGATGTGATGGATCCCCTGGTTGAACTAATTATATCTCTAGTGAGTATGTTATGATGCATTACCCTGAAGGGTGTTTGATAGAACGGCTTCATGGACCCATTCTAACTATCACTCTTGAATTGTGTTCCAGGCTGCTACCAATGGGAAATTTGTTGATTCGTGTTTGGACATGCTTGTAGGCAATTTTATGCCACCTCAATCTTTCGTAGACCTTCTGAAACAGCCCTGGGGTCTTGTAAGAAAGGAACAAGTTCTTGAACGGGTGCATTCAGCTCTCAAAGACATTGCTTACTTAGTACCTCTTGCTCCCTTGAGATTATTACCTTTAATTATTCGAAGAATGCCACACATGTTTGCAAAGGAAGCTGTGAGTCATAACTTTGAACTTCTTGATAATGTTCCATTGTTTGAACTT
This sequence comes from Pachysandra terminalis, assembly GCA_031762675.1. Classification (NCBI taxonomy): domain Eukaryota; kingdom Viridiplantae; phylum Streptophyta; class Magnoliopsida; order Buxales; family Buxaceae; genus Pachysandra; species Pachysandra terminalis. The sequence goes on along the minus strand of JAUPMG010000014.1, from coordinate 558,875 downwards.
GTATAAATAAACACACACACACACACAGAGGGGGAGAGAGAGAAAGAGAGGGAGGGAGGGAGGAGAATAATGTTCCATTCTTTGAACTTGTACAAATAAACACACAAACTAACTTTGCTTAGATGTATTTTGTATTAATTTTGCCAAGAAAAAGATGCCAATAATCACCAAATTGTTTCTGCAAATTACTGATCTGAAAATATACCCACTTGTTTTTGTAGTTAATTGTGATATATGTAGAAAGCATGCTAAGGTTGGAGAGCAGTGAAATTGGAGAATACGTTGGTGGCACAATGCTAATGGCGGTGGTGGATAGGCTTATAGATTTAGATGTGAGTACTTGAAGCTGTGTGAAAATGTCAAGAAAAAAATATTTTTGCACTTATTTATCTAATTTTGTTGTTTGGATTTTTAAGGTGGAGATAGGATGGGATGATATTTTACAGGATGACTCCAGTAAAGGTATATTTGACATGGAACTAGAAGATTTGGAGGAAACTTTTGATGATGCTGAAAAAGATATTAGTGAGGTATGCTGCTTATACTTGTGAGAATGTTTGCCGCCCTTCCTATGATTACTTGGGGCAATCGCATAAAGAACAAGTGTCATATAAGAATTAATTGTTTAAGATCATTCAATCAGGTTGACTTTTTTCCCTTTTCTGTTCCCTCATTAAGCATCCAGACACCTTTCATGTGTTCCAGGCATAGAGTTGAACCAGGGAGTATTTTTTTTTTCTGTTCTGTTATATTATTGCCCCAAGGTTTACACTTTAAAGTTGTTGTTTGCCATTAGACATTGTCCCTTTCAGTTGAATCTTAGTTGCTAAGTCTTGTTTTCAGCTTCTGAAGGTACTTTGAGTCGGCAGAATTGTTTTCAGTGCCCAGGCATAGAGTTGAACAATGGAAGATGGTTTTTTTCCTCTTCTTTTTTACTGGCCCAAGTGTGCACATTAAAGTGATTTACCAATAGGGATGCAACTCAGTTGAAACTTAGTCGTTAGTTTTTGTTTTCAGCTTCTTGAAGGCATGTGACTATTTTCTCTGTCAGTTGAATTGCTAAGTCTTGTTTTCCAGTTTCCTAAAGGTACTTTGAGTCAGCAGAATTTGGGAGCCAACACTGTTGCTGACAAGTTAGATAGTTTGATGGTGCTTACCTGTGAGCATCTTAAATTGTGTGCTGATGGTGGCCGTCTAATCAAGGTATTCTCTTCACTGTATTTGTCACTTATACATCTTCAACATGCTTACTTTTGTCCCTGTATCTCCAACCTATATTTATGTCGTCTATTATTGTCAGGTATTTGAAACGCTACGTCAGTCCTTTCAGCTAACAGTTTTGAATGCCTACAAATCAAAGTTTGCACAGGTATATACTTCCATGCTTCATAGTATCTCATTTTTGTTTCACCTCTTATTCCATGGTATTATAGGTGGTTCTTGAAATAATATACTGTTTTTATCTGAGTCAACATTGAAACTTGTACCATTTTTTTTCATCTTTACATTAGATTTTACTGCCTCAAATTTTCAGTTTGTGATGTTTTATGCGTGTTCACTGGACCCTGAAAATTGTGGCGTGAGATTTGCGGCAATGCTTGCGGATATTTTTGTGTGCAGAAACTACCCTCCATTTACCAGGTAAGTCACAGAGTGTTCTCAACTCCTAAGAATGCTATGAGTTGTCTGAATTCCTTCTCTTTGCAAGTAACATATCCATGTATGTCAACCATAATGTTCCAGTTCTGATTCTTGGACCACTACTATTATGTCGTGGTTGTAGTTCTTGCATTACTATACTAGATATTGACAGAGTTGTAACTTTGGCTTGGCTCACCCAAACCCATCTGACCCAACCCTAATAAGACCACAACTGTTATGTCGTGGTTGTAGTTCTTGCATTACTATGCTAGATATTGACATAGAGTTTTAACTTTGGCTTGGCTCACCCAAACCCATTCGACCCAACCCTAATAAGACCACAACTATTATGGCGTGGTTGTAGTTCTTGCATTACTATACTAGATATTGACACAGAGTTGTAAGTTTGGCTTGGCTCACCCAAGGCCCATCCGACCCAACCCTAATAAGATCCTGAATTTAGGAGTTAATTTAGATTTGTTTCTGTGCGGGCTCACTTTTGAGCCCAGAGTCGAGATTCAGGTTGGGTTCGAGATGAAGTTTGTACAGTCCAAAAGACGTCCCGGACCCGATATATATATATATGACACCTTTCGGGAATCACAATTATTATGTTGTGGTTGTAATTCTTGAATTACTATACTATATATTGACACGGAGTTGTAACTCTGGCTTGACCCACCCGAAGTCCGCTTGATCCAACCCTAATAAGATCCTGAACTTGGGAGTTAATTTAGATTTGGTTCTGTCCGGGCTCAGTGTTGAGCCGGGAGTTGAGATTCAGGTTGGGTTCGAGATGATACAGTCAAAAAGACGTCCCGGACTCTAAACCTACGAGTCGTTGATTGGTTTTAATCCAATGGATCACATTTTAATATCTTTAAGGTATTGAACCCCAACTCTAAGTCTGTAATCAACATCAACAGGCATCTTAGGTATTGGAAACTCTTATGAGAGCTTTCATCGTGACAAAAAAAAAATTCTTTTTCTTTTTTACCAAAAATTTCTTTCAACCTTTCCTTAAAGCATGTGTTAACATGGGCTAACCCGAACCCAGTCCGAACTCAAATAAAGCTGCGGGCTCATTAGTTTTGGGTTTATTTCCGACTGGGCTGGGCTTAGATTGGGCCGAGCCCAAACTGATTAGGACCCGGCTCAACCCGCACTATTGACACAGGAAATTCCTCCTCCTTTCTCAACACACATGCACATTCTTAAAATACTGTATTTGGTTGTGCAGATTTCTCAAGTTTTAGCAATGAAATCCTTCTTCCATCAATTTTCGCATACCTGGTATTGCCTAATTATATTACATTTCCAATCTTTCTAGTATGATTTCTAGGGCGGTTATAAATTACTTAATGAAAGAGTGAGGCTTATCAAGTTTAACTTTGACGGCTCATCTTTCGGTAATCTTGGTCCTTCAGGGATCGGGAATGTTTCACTTTTCAGAGACCAAAGGAGAGATATTTTACACGCCTTCTCCGGGCCATTAGGGGAGGGAAACGTGATCAGAGTGGAGATCCATGCCCTATTGTTAGGGCTGAGAGAGGCACGCTTGTAGGGATTTCAAGAGTTGACAGACAGTAGGTCCCGTTCTTGGCGACTATCTCATTTAGTTCATTTGGCTACAGCCATAGCAGATGGGTTGAAATGTAATTCACCCATGTGCCAAGGTCTGCGTACGTATTGGCAGATAGATTCGGTATCAGTGATTTCCTCTTCACTAGAGTTGCTGTGGGAGATGTGCTTCTGTTTAGTTTAGATCTTTCATATATATAATATTGCTTGTATAGAATAGAGGGAGATGTGCTTGCTGTTTAGTTTAGATCTTTCTTGTGCTCTCTCTCTCAATAAATTCAATTTTGTCATTTAACAAGAGAGAGAGGGAATTATCTATGTTTCTGATTACTATCCCTATATTACTTTTTGCAGGATGAGTGCTGTTGCTTATCTTGCTAGTTATTTGTCTCGTGGGAGGTTTCTGTCATCCGCTTTAGTTGTTAGCACATTGGAAAGGTCATTGACAAATGCTTAATAAGTCCTGAACATCAAACGATAAAATGATTTGAATTGTTTGTACAGAAAGAATTACTGATTTTTGGTTCTTTAAATGTTTGGTCACAGGCTGGTAGAGTGGTGTTTTGAATATTGCCACGTTCAGGATGGTGCCGTAAACCCAAATGCTCACAGAATTTTTTATTCTGGATGCCAGGTACATGATAATATTTAAACATTAGTTCGAGTAACAGGGCTGTAGTATTTATAATGTTTCCTGAAGAAGTATAAAACTATATCTGGATGTTAAGAAGTCTGGTCCTCGAATATCACACCAGAAAAAGGTAAATTATGTTATGCATAATGTGGGACAGTTCAGCAAACCCATTCCAATTAATTGTATGTTTATGCTCATACTTGTTAATTGGGCCATACCCATTGGTTCTCTAGTAAACCCATTTATTTGAATCTTATTTAGGTTAGGATTTTATTATTATTTGTTAGAGTTTGACTAGGAAAGTATTTAGAATTATGATTATTTAGGAAATTCATTAGAATATTTCAGTAGGATAATATTTCTTGTTTTAGAAGTTATGTCGGAAGTATTTAAGTATTTTTAGGTCACTTAAGTATATGTATTAGATTATGAATCTTTTTATGTAATTAGGGTTTAGGAATAAGTCTATATAAAGGGTTTATTATTGGTGTAAAGGGAGATGACGAAAATTGAATAGAACTTTGCACATTATGTGTTTTTGAGGTGAGATTCCTCTTATTCATCTGGTATTGGTGAGATTCCTTTACCAATCCTAGCGTTAGATTGATGAGATTCTAATCTGTTCAAGGTCTTGGCAGTGAGATTCTATCAGATTATCATTTTTCTTCCCCTGATTATTTTATTTTAAGAGCTTCATGCTGTCCTGCATCAATGTGTCTTCATGCTGTCCTGAAGTTTAGTATTGTTCTGCATTGCAGGCTATCATGTATGTGCTATGTTTTCGTATGAGGTCGTTGATGGAAGTTCCTCGTCTCAAGTCACAGCTTCTACATATGCCTCTAGAATCTACTTTGCTGCACCCTCTGGATTCATTGAAGGTGAAACACCGTTTAAGAGCACAACTATACAAATAAAAATAATAATAATAGTTACTTTGGGAATTATATTCTACCTGTTTTGTTCTTTGAGTCCTTGGAAAGAACTATAGACGTCTTAATTACTCTTACTGTTGTACATGTGAAGTCCTCGTTTCTTCCATTTCTTTAATATGTTACGTGAGGTTGTTCTGTCCTTGTGCAGTTGTACCCTTTTATAATGTCTAATTTTCATTTATAATAGGTGTGTCTGCCATCCATAGTGGATGAATTTCTCCGACAGGCAAAAGCAGCTCATCTGTTTACCTTATCTGAGAACTTCCACTTCAATGATTTGCTGGAGTCAGATCTCTCCAGGGCTTTTGGTGGAATTGAGAGGCTTGATATGTTTTTCCCATTCGACCCGTGTTTATTGAAGAAATGTGACAGGTTTGTTAAGTTTTGGCTTGAATATTTACAGAATAATACACATTTTCTTTTCCTTAAAATTACATCCAATATGCATGGAATACCATCAGGATGCAGGATTAGATAAGCGCATCCTCCATGCATCTGTTAGGATGATCCCAACCATCGACTGTGATTGAATTGTGGAAGGATGAGTAAATACTACAACATTGGCATCGAGGATGGCTTGTAATAGTTATCATGATGTAAAGGATCGTCTGATACAACTCAGGATTGGCTCGGTCCGAGATATAATACCTATACTGGTCAAACTCGTTCAGATTGTCCGATCCAACTCGGGGTCGTCTGATCCAACTCGGTCAAGTCAAAACAAATTGGCCAGACAAGTAATTTGTCATTTTTTCAATTCGTTTGACTCATTATTTGACCGGGCCGATCTTGATACAGATCGCCGATCCAACTTGGGATCGGCCGGGAACGATCCCAATCCGATTCTGGAGTTTAAACACTATGATACTTATAGTTGATGTGTGTTGCACATGAAAATTACCACATGTGAGAACATAATACAATTATCTAAGCTATTAAGCTAATTTTGAATGTTTCATTTCATTTGAAAGTATATATACACACACATATATATACTTATATAGCAGCGTAATACAAATATAAGCTTTTAAAAAAGGATACTTTAGATAGAAAAAAAGTACGAAAAAAATTAATGATTATTTCGAATAAAGAATACGAATTTAGGTGTATAGAAATACTTAAATAATATTATTTAATTTAAAATTGATAGAACTTTGTTATGGATAATACAATAATATATTGAATATTAAATATTAAATATCATTAATCATTAAAATCTTGAAAATTACCTTTTCTATTATTAGTAGTATGATATGATTATATTGATTTTTCCCATATATTTGGTGGTTTTAGCCATAATTTTTTTAAAGCTATATGCTGACAATAAAATCTTTTTCCTTCTGAAGGTTCATCCGTCCGAACTTTATATACTGGTCAATGGTTAGAACCACTTGCGATGATGGCGAAGAAGGTAACAGTGATGAGAATGGTGATGAAGATTTGGTGGACAGGAACGAGGAAGGCGTCACGGACGATTACATGTCGAGAGGTTTCGAAGAAGCTGATCTTGATTTTGATGAATTTGAACATTCGTTAAATAAAATGGCTATCACACCCAAGAATTCGTCGAGTAAACGGCTGGCTGTTGATGTGCATACTACCATGAAAATGCCTGCAAGAATTAGACCTTCTACAAGCCCAGAGTCACTGTGATTCATCATTTGTTTTTTTCCTTGTGGAGGAAGCAGAAGTTTTTGGGATTGGTTATATACTATACAAGTAGTAGAAATGGGAAAGGAAAACAATTTTGCACGGTGATGAGCTTTTGTCTCAAGTCTATTTGGAGGTTGGACATTGGGCTGAAGAGGCAGAGATCTTCTGTTGTACAGGTTCGTATTGATTATGTTGTGATTGCATTGTAAATCAATGACTCAAGTTTCGAATCAATGAGTAACATGTTTTTTTTTTTTTTTTCGTTGAGTATTATTTTACTGAACTTTTTGGTAGAAAATGTAATTATATGTTCAGTTTGGGTCTGGGAAATCCGTATTCTTGGTGCCTGTTTGGCGAAGCTTCTTTGCAAATGTAAGGGCTTCGGTATGAAGGGCTTTGAATCAAATTCATTGGCTAAAAGTTATGTTTGGTGAACAAAAATATACAAAAGGATGGTCTTGCACCTAATCTTAGGTTAGATGGATATTTTTGTCTTTTTAAAAAATGTATAATATAAATAAAAGGGTAATTTTAAAAAATTTACTTAGACCATTTTTTTTTTGGAAGTTAAATTTTACTTGAATCATTGCTAACTGCTTTCCGCAAACACAATTTTTAGAATTAACCCTACTCCTATTTCACTAAAATTGACTTTCTAAAGAAGTGCTTCCATCCAAAACTACTTCTAGAAGTGTCACCAACCACCCAAGCATTAAGTGAGAAGCCCTTTAGGTCTTAGGAAGGGCTTTTTGGCCCTCACAAAGCTACGCCAAACGGAGCCTTAATAATCAGGTGAAAAGTCCTTAGGTTGGTTTGGTGGATTGGATTAGGGCTGTCAACGAGCCGAGCTAGCTCGGCTCGAGCTCGGGCTCGGCTTGCATGAGCCAAGCTTGAGCTCAATATTTAGGCTCGCGAGCCGAGCCTGAGCCCAAAAAAAAGCTCATTATTTTAACAAGCCTGAGCC
>JAUPMG010000014.1:510049-551370 GCA_031762675.1 Pachysandra terminalis | reverse complement strand
AGCTTTTCACGAGTCGAGCCTGAGCCCGAAATTTTTTACCGAGCTTGAGCCGAGCCCGAGTCTTGTCTAGATTTTACGAGCCCGAGCCAAGTTGGGCAAAGCTCGGTTCATTTATATATATATATATAAAATTTTTTTTTTAATTTTTTTTTGTAAGGGGAAGGTATTTTAGCCACCGATAAAAAGATATTGAATAACTGATTTTGCACACAAAATAAGGATGCATAATCCGGAAGGCAAAGAGGCTGCAGAGAAGATTTTTCCAACAAGAGAGTTACTGAAATTCTATCACAACCCAATAATAATATCAAATAAACCACAGAAAGAGAAAACTAAAATTAACTCCAAAAAAACCTAAACCCTAAACTTTCTAAAAAGGTTAAACCGAAACTTATGCTGTGAAAAAATATCTCAAAGAAATCTGTTTTAGAAATAAATATGTTTCTATTGATTGTCACGACTCAATTGTCAGAGAAAGCACGGGAGGATGCTTTAAGGGCATGGGGAGAATGCTTTAAGAATGAGGAGTGTCATGGTCAACTGAGTTGCTCCTAATCAAAGTGTTTTTACGCCTAATAGATCTTCTATTCATGATAATATTGCACTTGCTTATGAACTTATTCATTCTGTTAATCGTAAAAAGACGGGACAGCATGGTCTATTTGCTTTAAAGATAGATTTGAGTAAGGCCTATAATAAGATTAGATGAAAATTCATTGAAAAAACTCTCTGTTTACTTGGTTTTGATTAGATGAAAATTCATTGAAAAAACTCTCTGTTTACTTGGTTTTGATTCCCATTGGATTAGACTACTTATGACATGTATATCCGCTGTTTCCTAAAGTGTTTTGGTTAGTAGTTCTTCTGTGGGTTTTATTTTCCCTAAGAGGGGACTTAGACAAGGAGATCCACTATTTCCCTATCTATTCATCTTGGCCCAACAATTTTTATCTTTGACTTTGGAAAAAGCATTGTCCCTCAATATTATCCATAGGATTAAGATTTGTCCTCGTAGTCCAGCAATTACTCATTTAATGTATGCTGATGATCTTCTCATTTTTGGAAAAACTAAGGAATTGAATGCGATACTATTAAAGATATTATTTATCAATTCTGCTTTGAAGCTGGCCACTCTATTAATATTGCTAAATCCTCTATCTGTATTAGCCCAAATCTCTCACGTTGTTCAAATAGAAGAGTGGCTAATACCTTTGGTGTTTCATGGAAGTTAGAATTTAAATCTCATCTCGGAACTCCTTTTACTGGTCGATTGTCTAAAAACCATTTTGCTGATTTGTTAGCAAAAGTTAATGCTAGGCTAAATGGCTGGAAATCCAAATTCTTGAATCAAGCTGGTGAGTGCACTCTCATTAATTTTGTTCTTGCTGGACAACATCTTCATCTTATGTCCACCCTTAAAATACCTATTTCTATTGTCAACTGGCTTGACAAAGCTTCTAGGGATTTTTTGTGGGGTAAACAAGGTCATGACCGTACTCTTCACACCATTTGTTGGGACTCCATTTGCAAACCTAAGAACAGAGGGGGTCTAAATGTTAAGAAGCACCGTGAATTCAATGATGCTCTCTTAGCTAAGAGAGTGTGGGCTTATATTCAAACTCTAAATCTCTTTGGTTTAAAGTTGTTTCGGCAACATACATAAAAGACAGGGATCTTCATGCCATTTCCCCTAAAAGTTCAAATTCGATAATGTGGAAAAAAAATTTCGAAGTCAGGAAAATTGTAAAAAATGTTATTGGTTGGATTGTAGCTAATGGGTATGATATCTCGATTTGTGATCCTAATTGGTTCATTTACCATGGTCAGTCTTCTTCCCCTTCTCTTCCTCCTATATATTTTTGTTGTTGCGGATTTAATTGATTTACATACTCATTCGTGGAATTCAAGTCTTATTGACAGATGGTGGCCTCTTGATATGGCTGAGTGCATCAAAGCTACCCCTATTCACTCTTCTGCTACTCATGATAAAGCCTATTTGGGTCCTACTACTTCTAGTATGTTCTCAGTCTGCTTATAAATCAATTCATCATATCTCAACCCTCCATCAAGATAAAATATGGACCAAACTTTGGAAAATTCCTTGTGCTCAAAAAGGTAAAAAAATTTCTGTGGAAAGTATTAAAAAATGGTATTCCAACTTATGATCTTCTGTGTTATAGGATGCATCGCCGTATGGAGCTTTGTATTCATTGTAAAATTACTTTTGAAACTCCTATACACTCGTTTGCTCATTGTGAGTTTGCTAAAACACTTTGGTTTTCTTGTACAGGTGGAAGACTCGAATATCTTCACTTTGTCAATTCGGCTATGGAATGGTAAAAGGTTTTTACCATTATTGTGTGACTCTACATTAACTTTTCCAGCTTATTTATTGAATTTAGCTGCATCTACCGCTAGCTTTATTTGGACTGTTTGGCTCTCTCGTAATCAAACAATATTTGAATCCATAACCCCTAGCATCTCTCACTCTTCTTTGATGTTTCGAAACCTTCAGGTGAATACTCAAATGATCCTGGAATTAAAAGATTTGGAGAAAGTGAGTTTTTCAAGGAGCAAGTGCATCTTTGTAAGAGGGCATTGTCCAAGTTTTGGTACTGTCAAGTTAAATGTTGATGGCGCGGATAGAGGAAACCTGGGTGCTGCTGCTTTGGGTGCTGTATGCCTTGATGATTCTAGAAAATTCCTGTGTGCCTCTGCCTCCTATATTGGAATCACTGACTTGTTAGCTGATGAAGCTTGTGCTCTTAAAGAAGGTCTTATCATGGCATTATATTATGGATTTCTAAACCTTGCTGTGGACTGTGATTGCTCTTTCCTGATTTCTATAATTCACCAACTTGTGGCAAAATCCCCTTGGAAGATCCTCCCTATTATTATTGATATCTCTTCACTTAGTTCAAATTTCGTTCCTGTTAGTTTTTCTTGTGTTTACAAAGAAGCAAACATTGTAGCTACTACTCCCTCTAAATTTGCTTTAGATTCCTTTTCTCGTAATTGGGAAGGTTCCCCCTGAGTTCTTATGCCGTCATATTGCAGACGATCTCATGGGACGAACTACTCCTCGTTTTGTTACTTAACCTCTTTATATATTTCTCTTTACCAAAAAAATAAAAGAGGTAGTCACCATCCTCTGACAACTCTCCATACTAGTTATAAAATTCTATACAAAAATAAACAAAAATGAAAAAAGAAAAAAACAATTCTAAAAGGTCAAAAATAGATTTGCTTCCATATCCGTTGTTTATTTTCGTAACGGTAATCCACATATAGCTATAATTCCAGGAATCTATCTGATTGCTGTGATTCCCCGCATCATCTTTTCACGTAACGAAACCAAATTAAAGAAACTATCATTTTCTGAAGGATAAATTACATTCATATCCCCTTGGGTTTAACATAATGGCTACAAGAACCCCTCAAACCTTGGCCATCACAAACATCTCACTTATAGTTTTGAAAGTATGTCATAACAACCACCGTGCGCGTAGATCAGATGGTAGGGATCTGTTCTAGCTTAACCAAAGGTCTCGAGTTCTAGCCTTAGGAATGCAGCTGCGCTATGTGGGAGAGCTTTGCCGCCTTCGTGGTCCTTCCCGGCTTGAATCCGGATTTAGTCGGAGCCATGTGGTTTTCGGACACTGGGTGGTTTAGACCAAAAAAAAAAAAAGTATGTCATAACGAAACCCCTTCGTTAGTAATGGTCAATGAAGTAATGGAATATTTACTTTTTGCTTAGAACATATTTTAAAGACAAAAATATTATGAACAAAATAGGTATTTATATGGAATAAGCAAGAAGCTTTGTAATATTGAAATTTGTGAAAACCCTAATTACACATCTCTTATAATTATAAGATAAATTAATAATTTAATTTTCTATCATTTTAACAAACTTAAATATAACAATTGATAGAGGGGTATTATAATCAAATGATCAATTTTTTGTTGGAGTTCATTAGACCTCCTTTAAGTTTGGTCTAATAAAGATATTGGTTGCAATAGTAAAGATATCGGTTTCATAGTTTTTATCTTTGTTCTTAACTAATAAAAATTATTGCTTTTTTGAGTCCATTTTCATGATTAAATTATCCTTTCAAGATTCTATTAGATCTCTCTTCGTTGTGTGTGTTAAAAATTTCCAGAATATACTTAAAACTCTAAAACAAAAAGTCTTATTTTAATAAAATAATTATTTTATATAATTTAATAATAAAATAAAATAATTATCTCCAAAATTAGTCATTTTTATTTACACCTATAATAAAACTATTATATACGCTTATTTATAAAATATAACAAAACAAAAAAAAACCCAACAATTTATCAAAAAATAAATTAAAAAAAAAAAAAAAAAAAAAAAAAAAAAACCAATATGAAACACCAAAAATAACAACAATTACATATCGACTAAAATTTCATGTTGAAATTACCTAAACAACAATTCTATAATTCTCAATAATTTAAAAGTATTTTAAGTAGACTTTTTAACCTTATCTAATTATAAGATAAACCATTTAAATTTAATCTCCTTGTTTAATTAAACTTTAAACTTAATCTCATTATTTAATTGAACTTAGCTTTACATATCTATTTGTTTAAACTAAAGTTCGTTATATTATTAAAGAATCTTTTTGTTTCAATTGTGAGAGATTGAGTTTTGACAAGAGTCTAAAAATGATAAAACTTGTCAGAATAAAATAAAGTACACCTTATTTAATTAGATGATAAACTCGTTATATTATTAGTTACACTAAAAAAAATGATTTTTAAAAGTATAACTAATTAGCTTTAATAAAACTTGTCTTTTTTATTTTAAGCTTACCTTCATTATACTATTGATATAAAATCCAATCCAAACTGACCAAAATACAGATTGGGTCGATTTCAATTCAGGTTATCCTGTCCCAAGTTGCACCCCTAGAATGTCCCTAGCGTTTACAATAAGGGACATAATTTAAAACACTTTAAGAGCTTGGGTTAACTATGAAAAAACTAACAATTTAATTTAAGTCTAACAATTAGCGAATTAATTAAAATAAAATTATTATTTAAATTAAAGAGAAATCTTCCAAATATGAATTCAATTTTATTTTTTTTAGTTGAATTGTAAAATCTTTGGTACTTATTGAAGTGTTAAACAAAATTATACCAAGAGTTCAAGTGGAAGGGTTGTAAATAAGGCTGGATGAGTCAGCTTCTACTCAGTTCAAATATGGCCCAAACTAAAATCATTGACTTGAACCCAATTCAATCCGAATTGAACCTAAATCTATTGATTTTAAATCCAGTCCGAACTAAATTATAATAAAATTTATATATTATTATTATTATCTTAAGATTAACCGACGTGTAGTTTATTTAAGTGCTTATGAAAGTATAAGAGTAGAATAGGTATTATAAAAATATTATTAAAGTTTAGAAATAACAATTATTTAAGTGCGTAAGAAAGTTTAGAGGTAAAATAGGTATTATGAAAATATTACGTAAGTTTAGAAATAGCTTTCTGCACAAGTGATACAGCAGCTTCTTATGGGTAGCCTTTATTTACTGTTTATGGACAAGCACTTGCCCATTAGATGCTACCAAACACACTTTTAATTTTAAAAAGTGCTTTAATAAGCTATAAACTGAAATAAACACTTATATATGCTGGGCCAAAACTCTTCATTACGTTCCCACTCAAAGAACTGCAAGAGCAAGATAAGGTTCCCTCTACTTCAAGGGGAAACGAAGAAGGCACAGAAAGAGATAGTGAAACAGGGTGCAAGAAGAACTGAAGGCTCAAAAGATTCAATGATTGCTGCTGGTGGCCGGTAAAACAACATCAAACAAGCTTGTTTGTCATCTGGTCATGGGATTTCAATGACTCCATGGGTTCTCGCAGCACGACTCTGACGTGTATATCAATTCCTAAAATCTGAAACGGCACGAGGACCAGAGTCTGAAAGCACGACACGCGCTGCACGACTCTCCCTCAATCCCGCGTCCGCGGACTTTTTATTTTAAACGGCCACTCACTGATTAAAAGGGAACGTCTCTCAATTCAATTTACACATATGCCCCTTCCCCAGTATGCTCAAATGTCTAAAATGCCATTTAGGCAAACATTCAAAATCTTTTTTGTTTTCGAAACATTACACTGTGATCTTTTGAGGTTTCTGATAATTGTCGTTAGACTTGAAGTTTTTGAAACTATAATAACACATTTTATCGAAAACCTCAAGCAATTGTTAGTCAACTAACGACATTGTCATTGACTGATATACCCCTTCTAAACAATTGAATAACTTTTAAATAAAGTGCATAAACCTTAGGTCTAAAATATCTTTCTTAGTCCCTCAATTAAAGAGCCATCATGTTCCAACGTCACAATTGAACCATTCATCAAAGAAGAAAAAAAGAAACACACAACAAACGATTGATAAAGAACGATTTATAAGGAGTATATCAATCAATGATTCGATGTCGTTAGTTGACCGACTCCTTTAAGCTCCGTTAGAATACAAAGAATATGCGAGAAAGAAATGTGAGAAAGTAAAATGTATGAAATTAAAATGAAAGAAAGTGAAAATAACTTTCCTTATGTTGTTTGGATGTTGCAAAAAATACAAGATTATTAATGAAAATCATGTAATTGTGCATTTAATTAGCAAGAAAATCATAAAAATCATAGACATAATTTCTAATTATACCCTTATATCATAAGCCATATTTTTGTTATGCCAACCCGACGTTGGCTTGGTTTGGGTTGGGTTTCTAGATTTTGGGTTGAAACTTTGGTTAAATCGAACCAAATCGAAAACTTATCTATTCTCTAGTGTATATAGTCTAAACCAAACCAATTTAAACCGAATTATACACACACACACACATACATATATATATATGTCAACCCTTGTAAAAGGGCAATGTAGGAAGAAGACAAAAAAAACTTTTCTCACGACACATTTCCACACTAATCTTGCAAGAAAAAAGAAGTTATCTTTTTGCTTATTCATTTTCTCACAAAGTTAGTGAGCCTCACAATTTCTTCCATTTTCTTGGTATCCAAACGAATTCGAAATGTGAGAAAAGTAAACTTTCTTTCATTCTCTCACATGTCTTCGGTATCGAAATGCACTCAGAGGATCAAAGTATAATTTCTCCCTTTTTCCCAATCAATTCATTTAGTAAGGCTCCGTTTGGATGCCAAGAAAATGCCAAAAAAATTAGTTATGAGAGTAAAATTTGATTTTCTTGACCTGTTTGGTTGTCCCAGAAAAATGACAGAAAATATTGATTTTGATGTGTGGTTAACAGGAATAAATGAGAAAAGTTTTTTGTCTAACTATTTTATCCTTCCTTGTATAAGTGAATTTTTTTAATAAAATAAAGATAAATTAGGTATAGGAGGTAGCAAAGGGTTGGGTTGTAAACGGGTTGGATCGGGTTCGACCCGTTTACTAACGGGTCAGAAAAACATGGATCTGAACCCAACTTGCCCATAAACGGGTTGAACCCGCCAACCCGTTTAAAATTTAAATAAATAATTAATTAATCAATTAAATTTTAAATTAATAAAATAATAAATCAATTACTTCACCTATTTAACATTATATTTTTAATAAATATTATAAAAAAATCTATTTAACATTAAAAACATATTTTAACTTATAAAACCTAAACCCGAACCCAACTCATTTAATAAATGGGTCAACCATAACCTGTTTAGTCGAGTTGGGTCGGCGAGTTGGGATTTTTCATTTTTTATAAACCTCTAAAAAAAGTGATAGCTTTTTTACTTTATTATTATTATTATTATAAATCTACAAAAAAATAATTAATTCTTTGATGTTAAGGGTAAAGTGAAAAATGTATTATTTTGTTTTTCTCTCGCAATGTCCTGTTTGTTAAGTAGGAAAATAAAAATAGACTTTTTTTTTCCGTCAGAAAAGTTTGACTCAAAAACTTTATGTAGGGCCCACACTTTTTTTTTTGACTATCCAATCACATAAAATACCGGAAAGTTGTCCTTTCTACATTTTCCGGCAATCTAAACACGGCCTCTAATGTATTTTCGAAATTCTACGATACGGTAGTGTCAAAATCGTCTTTTTCAATATAATTTTTGACCACCTTATTCTCCGTATCAATCGATTAATAGAAAGTAAGAAAAACCCTTTGAGACAAACTCTTCCCTGCAAAGTCCAACAAACTCTCACACTTCCTCAGCTCCTTTATTTTAGCTCTATCAGCTTCTAATTTCCTTTTTTTTTCTTTTCTTCTTCTCCAATCTACAATACCGACACTATATATATATACATCTTTGCTTGAGAAAAAGAAAACCCTCAAAAGTATGGAGGAATGTTTGAGGAAGCTCGCACTGTGGCACACAAAGACTTTCAAGCCCATCATGAGCCATGACGAAATGGAGCCGATCATGGCTACTCTCGGGTTTGTTTTTCTTCCTTTGAGGCAGTCTCCTGCAACGTCCACCGGCGGTGCCATTCTCACCTGGCAAGAATACGCTTTTACTGCCGGAGGCTGGCAGAAGGAATCGCCGACGGAAGCTCTCCCCAGACCCCGGCTTCCTTACCCCAAGATCGATGGATTACACATCTACACCTACCGTGCCTTCCTCGATGCTGTTAATTTTTATCTCGAGATGAGCGATATCTCCGATCTTTTCCACATTAGGTATTTTTCTTCCTTTCTTTCTTTTTGTTGATATTTTGGCCCATTTTTGTTCTTTTTGAGTTTCTGTTACGAGGCTTTTCAATTTTCGCTTTCTCTCTTTTTTTTTAAATCTTTATTTCTCATGATTTGCGAAGAGGCTGGTTCAGACTTCATGGATTTATTTTATATTAATATTAAAAAGTCACTGAAATGAGATTTTATATATTTTTTTGATCTTCGGGTTTTGTGTTGCGAGATGAGATGCCTTCGTCGTTTGGAAATTAGGAGAGCAATTCGTCTGGAATTTTGTCTAGATTCTTTGCTGCACGTCGCTGGGTACAAGCATTTCTACACGGGTGCAGCCAATCGTCCAGGCTCGTAGATCAGGCGAAATGCTCTCGGAAATTAGATAACCCAAATTCTACATACATCCTCCACCGTTGGATGGTTATAGAAACATCCGATGGTTGAGACACATGGAGAGCATCCAAAGTTTCAGTTAATCCTTTTTCAAATCCTTTTCGGGAAGAAGCGCAGAGATGCGCCTTGTTTTGCGGGATATTACAGAAATTGCCGTTAAAGTCTAAATCAAAATCTAGGGTTTTGGGATCAACCGATCAAGTTGCTACGCCGGATAGGGCTGCCAACGAGTCGGCTCGGGCTCGGCTCGCATGAGTCGAACTTGAGCTCAATATTTAAGCTCGCGAGCCGAGCTTGAGTTGAGCGTACGTAAGCTACACTCTCGGTTAAAACTCGGCTTATTTTTATATATTATATATAAATTTATATATCGTAAGTATCATATATATATATATATATATATATAATATTAATTATTAAATATAAAATTAATTAGTGTCGTGTTTAAGTCAAAGTAATTAAAAAATTTAATTAATTTAATTGAATTAGTGTTGAATTAACAAAAAAAATGAAGAATTATTGTTAAATTGTTTTTTTCCATATTTTTAAAAAATCGAGCTTTTACGAGCCGAGTTTGAACCAAAAATTTTTTAACGAGCTTGAGCCGAGTCCGAGCCTTATCCAGATTTTACGTGCCTGAGCCAAGCTGGATAAAGCTCGGCTAGGCTCGTTTACGCCCCTAATACGAGACACAACTTTGGGTGGGTTGACTTGAGTCCGATCAAAACCCGAACCCAAACTTATAAAATGTGGCGGGTTACCACATGGGTTGGTTGAGTTTCGGGGTGTCCAATGTGCCGTACTGGGTCGGC
This sequence comes from Pachysandra terminalis, assembly GCA_031762675.1. Lineage (NCBI taxonomy): Eukaryota > Viridiplantae > Streptophyta > Magnoliopsida > Buxales > Buxaceae > Pachysandra > Pachysandra terminalis. The sequence continues at coordinate 541,462 of JAUPMG010000014.1, read as the reverse complement.
ATGGTAAGAGTAGTGTCTACCGGGTCGGCACATCATGGCACGAAGCATGGTGAAGTCAGGTTGTGTTGTCTTCCCGTCCTTGGGGTGTTGGTAGGACACCCCCTCAAAAGAGAAGTGGGATTTGATTCCGCCTCCCTTCTGGGGGAGTGGTCAAGTGACCATCCACACGGACATACCCAAAAAAAAAAAAAATTCTGGCTGTGTCGTGTCTCACCGTACTTGGCTTCGTATTGGGCAAATCGAACCGTCCCTTGAGCTACGACGACACAGTTAATGAACCGTGTCTCGTACTAACAGTGGCATGGTACGATTAGGGCTGGCAATTTAACCCTTGTCTGTTTAGGCATGATGAGTTTGGCCCATTTAAATTGGGCTTAAGCCCCATTTTTGGGCCTACAGGTTTGTCAAGCTTGGTCTTATAGAAGCTAAAAGAGATTTGGATTGGGCTTGGGCTAGGAATGTTTAAGTCGGGTCAGGTCTGGTTCAGCCCGTTTTAATTATCATGCGTACATAATACTATAGGCTTAACATATGTAAGGTTGCATCATCATATGCCTGATTGATTTTATGATTTTTTTTTTTATATATTTTTATTGAGATTATGAAAAATATGTAGCAAAATTTGAAAATATAGATAAATATATATAAAGATTGTAAGATTTTTTTATTAATAAAATAAAAAGAATCGGGCTTAATTGGGTCAGGCTTGGGCTTTTTATATTAATTTAGGACCAAGCTTGGGCTTCTTTCTTACGCCTGAAAATTGGGTCTGGCCGGGCTGGGCTTGGACGTGCATAACGCCACTTGCAACTATGTTAAGCCTGATCCGGCCCGCCAAATTGTCAGCCTTAAACATGACTAGGCATAGTTCAATTTGTGCGAGATTGGGCCGGAATGCAGGTAGCCCGGCCCATTGTACATCCCTAGTTGAGTTCCAAATCAATCCAAGTTTTGGATTAGATTTAAGGCCTCCAATAACCTAGTCCAATCTATGCTTATGGATGGTGGTCCGTCAGACCCTTTAATTAAACCACTAACGAATGTGGGTTAATAGTAAATTTTGAACCCAAAACAAGTATTTTTTTTTTTTTTTTTGAAAAAAAAAAACAAAACAAAAATTTTCTATGAACAAAGATGGTGAAATGCTGTACATTTCAGGGGAATGCCGATGTATCGAATTCACGACCGGAATAGAAAGTTCCGTCGCATGGAAGAAGACGATAATGTCTTTGTTTACAGAGAAGGGACTCTGGAACAAGCAACTTACATGTTCTACAACAATAACAAGCATAACAATAGCAGCAGCAGCAACCACAATAACTACAAAAGCATTGGTATCCGTAGCAAGTCCAACACCAACCAAACAAGCTGCATAGTTCCATTGAAAGATGTAATAGTATAATGACTTTTTCATTTTTATCTTTAAACTGCAGACTAGAACTGTGATCGTCATGGTTGCAACTTTTGATTGAGCAAGAAGCTCTACTTAATACAAATAGTTTGGTCTTATTTTGGATCTTTTCTCCATACAGACCTCTTTAGGTGTGACCTGACCTCCCAGTTGGGATGGCAATAATCAATCCGGCTAGCCTGGAACAGGTTTGAATGGTCTGGGCTCAGTCTTGTAAGTTTGTGCTGGACGCATCAGTGTTACCCCGCCCGTTGTGGATACTTTGATTTATTAGTGGAGCAACGTTTGGTTCGGATTGACATAAATCCAAAATCAAACCATGGTAAAGGTTAACCCAAAATCCAATTGAACTGAATTGAAAACTGAACTTTCTAATCTGAAAACCGAATCGAATTGAAATGAAAAACCCTAAACCCAATCCAAATTATAGTTTTGGTTTGGTTCCTTAATTAATACAATGTTTTTCAAAATTACATTATACATATAAAATATTTTATATATCATATACAGTTTAAACTAGTTTGGTTCGGTGTAGAATTATATATATTAGAGTTCTAGTTTCAATTTGGTTTAACTGAAGCTTTAACCCTAAAAACAAACCATTTAATTCATTTTTATAATTTCAAAATCAAAACCGAATCAAAAATCTAGAAACCTCGAGCGATTTGATTCGATTTAGATCTGTTCGACTTCAAGTTCGATTTAACCGAACCAAGATGCACTTAACATGGAATCTCTTTATCTCCTGCAGCTTTCGTTGAAGAAAGAAAATAAATGGAATATTTGAAATCCTTGATTGAGATTCCAAGGCGATTCGTCTCCAAAGGCACAATAGGCTCTGCTGATCCTAATCAGTTAAGAAGCGGATCTTCTGTGTTGGGAGCCGTGTGCTCGGCCTGTGTTATAGAGAATCTCGAGGGCCAAAATAATAATTTCGCTCTCGGATGTGATCCCGAAGACAAAATTATCATTTCTGTCACAAAATTGTCTCTACAGCACAGATCGAACACATGGAATTCTAACACAGAGGATCCCGGTTCAGTTCGGAAATCATCGTGGAGTCTATCTTCAAATGGAATGTAATAATACCTTGTTTGTTCTTTTACCAAAAACGGAAAAAAAAATCGCAAAATGGACCCACGGAAGAACTGCGATTTCTAATCATGAATCCCTCATCCAAACATGATTGTATGAATGAGTGGTTAGGATTCTATTATAATTACGGATTCACATACGGGTTTCAATTAAAAAATAATAAAGAAAAAAGAGGCTCATGTCGGCTAATACCATGCCACGCTATCATCGTCCTTAAAAGCAGCGAGTGCCACGTCAGGGGTTAGGTTATGAGAGATATTGGCTTCTTTTTGCTAAAAAAAATTAAAGAAATACCAAACTTGCTCTACGGTTTATTTCTTTGAGTCGAATGTGTAGTCGAAGAAACTATTCTCTCTCTTTTGAATCTTTTACTTTTTCTCCCCTGCAATTGGAATAAAGGGCATTATCCAGTGCCTAGTATATGCAGGAAATGAAAAACATTGCAGTAGATCATCACCCATTTTGATGCAGTGTTTTAAACTTCGTATGAGATTGTCCCGGTTAGATATGGAGTTGGATATGTAACTTGGGATCGGCTTGTTCAAACATAGCCCAAATTTTTTTTTTTTTTTGAGGGATATTTGACGATTCATATTGGATCGTCCGATCTGACTTGCCCAAAACAAAGTTAAATTACTTAGATCGGATTATTTGACTTGATTTCGGACCGAGTCAGAAAACTTTAACAATTTTCAGGATCGGCTTAGGATCGTGACTCATCCCGAGTTGTATCGGCCGATACAACTCGGGATCAGTCGATACTTAACACTATACTTTGATGCATCCCAGCCGTATGAATTTCTAATGAACAGTTAGACAATCTCAAAGCATATCAAAAGGATGGTTGAGATCACTTGATCATATCTTACTTTTAAAAAAACATATCTTTGCTTGTACTCTAGAATTGCCCTCGAGAGAGAGACAATCCCAACTGCTTTCTCTCTCTCATCATCTCCATCCTCCAAGTTGTAAGCTTCTGACTGCAGAAAAAGGAAGTATATATGTGAAAGATGCAGAGACAAAAGCTAAGTTGGACTCGTCAAAGACCATCATTTCAATTACTTCGAGACTCAAACATTGCTTTCCTCGGAGCTCATAACCCAACCTCGGTACAATCGTTTTCTTGATTTTATGTTTTCAAGTTTTGTTTTGTCTTTGGAAAAAAAGCAAAGGAAAGAAACTGAAACACACAGAAGATTAGAGCTGTATTTGGCAGAGAGAAGTGACGACACTCAATTTTGTTTCATTCTATCTTTCTCTTTTCTCATGTCCCCTCTACTATATATACCAACATTCCTCTTCTGATCTTTTCCTCCTCATTCCATTTGTTCTAAATCATTGCCTTTGCTATTGTTGTTCTATTCTTCCTCTTTGTCATATCTCTTCTATCATTAAACTATTTTCAGGTTCTTCATGGAGGTATAAAAACTCTCTCTCTATTTATCTCTCTCTCTCTCTCTCTCTCTTCTCTCTCTCTATTTATAATCTTTTTTTTTCTTAAAGACAGTAGATCTGATCTAATTTTCTTATTGGTTTTCATGATTTCAATTCGTTGGGCTTAATTATTATATTTCCAAAATTAACATTTTAATCAATTATTCATGAAATATGAGTTGCAGGCGGTTGAGTTGAAGGTGGAGATGGTAGGCATCCATGAAAAAAGACTAAGGAAATGCCTTTCAAAAATAAAGGGTATGATTTTTTTTTTCTTTTTCTTTATATTAACACAATTCTTTGAATTGGGTTTCTTTCTTTTACGCCAATATAAGCAGTCGAATTAAGAATGTATCCAATGTTTGCCATTTGGCACCAAATAATAATAGAGTTTTAGATCCTCTCAAAATATTTTGTAGCTCAAAAATTCAATGAGGTGACTATGGAGAGCATTTCGTCTGGTCTACGAGTTTGGACGATTTGTTGCACTCCGTATTAAAATGCTTGTACCCTGAAATGCAATGCAGGGTACAAGCATTTCAACATGGGTGCAGCAAATCTTTAAGAGGAAATGCTCTATTGGGGACCTTATCTCTAACATAATCGGTTATTGTATTAAAAATCATAATTTCTTTAAGAATAAAATCACCTGAAAGTAAAAAAGACCGACCACATGACTTGTCGGGATCTGTTGCAGCATTTTGCTGTTTACAATATGTAGCCATGACTACCAACATCATTTCTTTTGTAGCAAATATCTCTACAGATTAGGTATGGCAGTAGGATCGGCAACAGGTCGAGATGAAGTCTAAATAAAAATGTGTTTATGCTGGTCCGGGCCTAGCTTAGTCCGATCTTCAGGCTTAACAGTGTTTGTCGAAGCCCGACAATGATATCATTTGCCAAATCCAAACCCGGCCCAGCCCTAACTTAACCTAGTTAAAATTCAAGTTACTTAAAAAGGATAATTATGTAAAGATAAATTGTCAACTTATTTAAAATTTAATATGCTTAAAATATATATATATAGGGTTGATTTTAGACTAGCTTGGTCCGCGCATTCTTTACCTAATGCATTTATTTATTTTTTATAAAAAAGATATTATGTTATTAGATAATTACTAATCATACTACTTATAAATAGCATATAATATATATATGCGCGGACCAAGCTAATCTAAAATCAACCCAAGCCGGATCCTAAAAATTGATCAGGTCTTAAATTTTGACCCAATCCGACCCTACGAGCTAATTGTCCTTGCCTAAGCTCACCCAAACATAAGACTAGATGGGTCACCTGGCTCATTGCCACCCCTAGATGGCAGTGGACAATGGGGTTTGCTTAGTCCAGTATTTAGGAGGGCTTGGACAAGATATTTTGGCACCTATACTTGCAAAGTCCGACTCAACCTAGTCAAACAATAGGTCAGGTTTGGTGGAGAAAAGTGAAAGCAAGAGGGATTTATATTTTTACTTTTAAATGTGTGAATTTACATTTGTAAAATATGAACCTTTTGCTTTTTAATAAAAGGACACATAATTTTATGTATGTAATATATAGATACTTCAAAACTTTAGAGAAGTTAATTTTTTTAGGACAGGATAAGTCAGGACTTAGAGAAGTTTAAGGCCGAGCCTATACCTTTGAGTCCGTATGTCTGCGTCGAGCTTGGGCACACATAAGAGTTGTTATATTAGTATGCAAATCGCCAGTTTAAACTTAATTTTATTTACCAATCCTATATAGTTTTTTCAATCTAATTCATATGCATTTCTTGGTGGGTGATGTACATACAGGGATTGAGAAGGTAGAAGTTGACGTTAACAGTCAGAAGGTTGTGGTGACAGGATACGTGCATAGGAATAAGATACTCAAGGCAGTGAGGAGAGCTGGCTTGAAATCTGACTTTTGGTCGGCACAAAATGAGCTCCTCAATGCCTATGCCAGTGCCAGCACCTACGGAAGCTTCAGATCTAACATCTTCTTCTAATCTTTTTTATTATATATACTCTTGCTTTAAGTTTGTTTTTTTCTTTGTCTTCCCCTTTCTTTTTGATATTTAAAGAGAAAAGGAAATATTGTCACCAGTTCAAAGTTATACCGTGAGATGAAGAATCCAAGTTTTGTAACTTATTATGAACAAGAACATGATTTATATTAGTTTTATTAGCAATAATTTGCTTTTAAGAACAGATTGAAATATACATTAGATCACATCACCTAGATTATCATAATTATAAGAAGTTTAAAAATTTTGGTACCCACGAGTACTTAGAGATGTACAAGCGGGCCGGGCCGCACGTGCTTAGGCACGAATCCAGGTCCGTGTCAAGTTGGGCCTGGGTTACTAAGGCCCTGGCACGGCACAACCCAATACGAGCACGGTAGAAATGTAGTCCAAAATTTCTCGATGCTGTGTTGGGCATGGGGTCGAAAATTCGTCATGGGTCAAATTTAGATTCGAATTCGACCCAAAACATCAAATATAGTTAGTTCTATATGTCGGACAGATCGAATATGGATTCAAAAACTCCGAATCGAATAAATTCGGAGTATCCATTTTTACAGACCTTCAATAACATTTTTAATGTGAAGTTATTTTATGCTTAAATAATAATCTATCAAAATATTATTTATAGACACTTCGATTTCAAAAGGTTGTGGTTCGTCGGTTCGGTTTGCCTATTTGGTTCGAACCATAAAAAAAATTAAAATTTAAGTGTTACAATTACAATTGGATTAAAACAAACTCGATAGATAGAAAATTGGATTTACTTAATCGATTCGGTATTCAGATTCGGATCACTTAAGTGAGAGTGTCTGATCAGATTTCGATCGATTTTGAATCTATGGTTATAGTTTTCAGTTCGAATATGGATCTGTATAGATTCAAACCGTATTCGATCTAGAATTGGAATTGAGGTCACCAGTTTAGATAAGGAAATTGGAAGTTTGGAGCTACCCAAACTTTTAGCGAGGCAAGGCTCGACCTAGCACGGCCCGCGAAGTTTAGAGCGGATCCGTCGTGGCCCGCACTGGATCGTACGGTTCCGTATAGTACCCATTTTGAAATGCCTTGGCCCGCGGTAGACCCGGCCCATTTATATGCCTAAGGCAAGACTAAGCCCAAAGTATGTTTGCTATCATGACGGATTTTATCATTGGGCTTTAGGCTCATGTGGCTCAAATGCCCAATTACACTGTCAGAGCTTTGAAAGAAGGATAAGATGAGGCGATTCCAATTTTTTAACCTGCGAACAATTTCTTTTTCCGTCTGATCTTTGTAAGATCGCAGAGCAAGGTACTTCAACAAACCCTAACTCGTCCGTTCCTCATCCTTTTCAGTCTGTGTTTCTTAGTTTTGTGAATCGATGACTGAGCTCCACTCCTTGATCTCCGTACGGATCGAAATCGCTTTGACGGTCTAGGGTTTGATCTCTCTCATTTTTTCCTTTTTTTTTTTCCCTGAGTTTAAAACTTTTAATTTTAGCATCATATGACTGATTTTAGACTTATTTCCAGGCTTATTTCGAATCGAGATAAACCTGTGATGAATTAGGGTTTTTATTTGTTACTTTGTTTCTCATTTCTTTAGTTGTTCTTCATTGCTATTGGTGCTCTTCTTTACTGTTATTGTTCGTTTCGTTCCTGTAGATTTGTTAAAAGAGATAAATTTTTATTTTAATTTTCTGATTGTTTCTGTTATGTTGCCATTGTCTTTCGTATGAATTATTTCCTCGTTTCTGGCCGATATATTATTGATAGACCATGCGAATGAAAGGGGATCTGCGACAGTGGTTATCGAAGTTTAGTGCGCCGCCATCATTAATTCCCCTGTTTCACTGCCACATGGAACAAGTAGCTTGTTCCTTGTGATCAATCCACGACAAGGTAATTGCATGGAGAGCATATCGTCTGGAGCAAAATTGAAGGAACATCAGCTGGATCGGGTGCGTGTGCATGGCCTCACTTTCAACTGCCTTCTTGTGTCACGTTTTCACTAAAGGACAAACTCAATTGGTCGCATGCGTTTGTTTGCGTACACACTCCAGCTGATGTTCCTCTCTCCAGACGTAATTGTGCATTCCATCAAAAATGTTTTTATTGAGAAGACTAGGGGTAGCGCATGTAGTAATGCACGAATGTAAGGATAAGAGTCCTATTTCAAAGAAAAAAAAAAGTATTGATAGAAGAGAGACAATGTATTAGAAATTTTATTGGATATAAAAGTTAGTTTTAGAAAATTATATAGAAGTGTAGGCATATTTTTCAAGAGGCGTATATAAGGAAAAACTCTGGTAAAATGACAGGATTATCCCCAAATAATTGTACTTTTCATTAATGTTTTATAGAATAATACAAAGTTATTTTTGGAAGAAAAACTTCCTTTCTAGGCAGGCTTTCCATGGAGCATTTTCGCTTTATCGATAGTATAGATTAGGGAAAGTCAGTTGAATTAGTTGGACGTGTAAACGAAGACCTAAGATCATGCCTAGAAGGTGTTAGACAATCAAAGTTGTAGATCTAAATGGATTGTAGAAGAAAATCACAAAAAGGAAATACCAAAACAGAGTATGTTAAACTCTACACATTGATATCGCAGAGTATTGCCTATCCAACCAGTTATGACAGGCATTTTGTTGGTTGTTTTCAGGCACGCATGAGGTAGCTACTGTACTAGAGGCTTCTAGAATAATGGTGTGGCCTAATCATCGTTCCAAACGGGTCAACATGCTTGCCCCTCCTTTGAGATTTTTGAGATAGAAGGTCTACCCAATTAGAGATCAATATAAATGCTTGAACTAATTGATAAGGCTTGGATGGGTACTGGTGAGGCCCAAAATGGTAAATTCGAGTTACTTGAGGTGCTTCGAGCTGCTTAATCACGAATAAACAGTTGAAACTGCTTTCCTATCGATATTGTCAATTAATTGGGCTTGCTCGTTTGGAGTGGATAAGATCTTCCGAGTATTGGGAGCATTCCAACAATTCGTCTAAACTGGTGAACCAACCGTATGAATGGCGCTACGTCGATTCCAACAAGTATATTTCGAAACAAAATGAACATTGATGTCTTTATTTTCACACTAATTTAGATTCTCCTCGTTTGTGTTTGGAATAGTCCCAAAAAGTCCTCTCCCCTCAGACAAAGTCCCCCTTTCATTGTTCTTTTTGTATCTTGAAAAGCTAACCTCTTGTGCCATCATGAAAATCCAACATCTTGTTCCATTAACAAAAAATGTTTATATAGCCTATTAAATGCTAAGTGCAGGACAATCCTATGCATGTGATGTCATGTGTCATTTTCCATTAGCATGTGCCTATCATCCATTTACATTGTTGATAAGTATTATGTGTGTACAAAAAACATTATGTGTAAAAATACATTTTCTAATTAATCAAATAAATGAACAATGGACAGTGGTTCAAGTGAACAGTAACTCGAGTGAATAGCGATTCGAGTGACAATGAACAGTGTTTTGAGTGCAAAGTGAACAGTGCTTGCGAGTGACAATGAACGGTGTGATGGAATTCAACGTTATTGGGCTTTTCACATGATGAAAGCAATAGGGTGTGAACCAGATAAGTCAACCTTTAGAATCTTGATAAATGGTTTAGAATTAAAGGGAGAAATAAATCTTTCAACAAGGGTAAGACAGGAAGCTAAGAAATTTTTTTGGCGAGTATTTGGATTTCCTGGAGGAGAAGGAAGAAGATGTGACATTGAATTACAAATGAGCATATTCGTAGCATGGTGTGTGATAGACTTGCTGAACACCAATGCCTGCTGAAATGGTTTTGTTGCAGTTTATAATTACATCCACTGTATGCATTATAGTTACACCCACTGCATGAGAGTTTTACTTCAATCAGTAATCACTTTCTAGTATGTCAGTGGACATTGTTTGCTTGAATGTTGTAGTTTATCTTGTATAAAGCAGCCTTGTGACTTTTTTTAAGAGAATGATACAGTATTTATAGAAACTAATTAAATTCAGCTAATGAATTTCTTCACATACATTTAATAGGGTTTTAATAAGCTTCATAAGTTATGTTATCCATTTAGAAACTTTGTAGAAAAATTAAATCCATATTTCTGTGATGTGAAAATAAAGAAAAACAAATCTGAGTTGCACTAGAATCTATTGAATATCAAAGTCAGTTACATTTCTGATAGGGCATCTGTTTAGAAGTGTCCATGTAAACATAGGTAAGAACCATCGTCACCTGGACAATAATCAAAAAGAAGAAAAATTTCCAATCTTTAAAAAGTGCACGGGATGTTTTGTGATGCGTTTATCAAATATTTAACAGGTTGAACTGGAAAATAATGATTTCTGGTTCTTGTAAACCCCACAAACCTTTAGGGCACAAAACAATATTTATAAAGAAAACTGTTAATACAGGCTGATTTAACTGTTTTTTGAATAATCCGACACAACCCATGTGTTAATCACCCTTCAAAAAAACATTAAAGTAGACCTAGATGTACGAATTCATAAACATATACCTCACTTTTTTTCATTTTGATGAATGAAAAAAGAGTTGGTGATGTTAGGTTTCTCATTACTTCTAAAAAATAATTTGATTTTTTCATAATAAGCCAACAAATTGTTCAGGGTTTGCTTTACAAGCATTCCATGGGCACTCCAAACTGAAAATATACATATGACACTATTGTTTTGTGATGCTAGACACTTTGAACTGAGAATATACAGATTTATCCTACAATGCTTTGAGGCAGTTTCAGGTTTCAGGATCAATTTGCTGAAAAGCAAACTCATTCGGGGGAGACATGAGAGCAATTGAAAATCAATTTGGTTTACACATCTCTTTTTTATTTTATTTTTAGATTCTTTCATTTCTAATTTTTCTTATCATTTGGGTTTTTATTTTAAATAATTTATGTATGATAAAATCTGTAAAGCTGGATGAACCAGGGAACTAATATCTATTCCCTTTTTCAGTTTTATTACCGGACCGGTTCTGACAACATTGGTTTCTACTCCATTATTTAAATACCCTACTGTATCCAGGAATCCTAATTTCTTGACTTTACCAATCTGATATGAGAATTTATACTCGTATGCATACCAACATAACATCGATTCTGATTGTCTGGTCAGACTTTGGGGCTATTGCCAATCCAAGAGGTGGCTCTGCAGTTTAGTGATTTGGATTAGCTATCAGAAAAGAAGAACAAAATTCAAACAATCCTTTTTAGCTTAATTAGATGCCAGATGGATCAGATGGGATAGAAAAACAGGTATGGATTATGTACCCAAATTGATGAGTTTTGAAGCAATTCTTCAGCATCAAGTTACTTCAAATTTTATGTTATGGATGAGATTTGTTTTCTATTAGAAAATGTAACGAACTTTTTAAGATTTTATTTTCTTATTGGCAGGAGCAACCATAGGTCATGAATTATAAAATTTATAATCCATGAAACCGGAGATTTCTTCTTTTTTAATTTTATTTTCTTAGGCCTATTAACAAAGTAGCTTAAGCAAAGGAATAGACGTCTAATTGGACATGCGCACCTTGTAAAGATGTTTCCATGGAAACTAGGATAACACCTCGTTTTGCCTTACCATCATTATGGTTACTCATTTATATTATATTACATTTTGTATATATTATTGCACTCACTTGGCAAGTTTTAAGTTGCAGCCCGCATCACGTGCTGGCATTGGTATCAATTCCGAGTTTTCATTGACTATTCTAACTCTCCATTCCTGTCGGTGTGGCATTATAAGCATACTTTCTGTAGAGGCAATGATGAAACAAACAATCTCCGATGTTTGTTGACATGTTAAGCCGAGGAAAGAAGGTTAAAGGCAAAATGTAGCAGAAGAAAGCAAGGGTAAGCCACGCCTAACTTTAGCTTTTGATATCAGTCTTTCTATTGTCATTTATAATATATACTCGTTGGATCTGGAAAAAAATAAAAAAGGGGGACTCAAGTGAGACCATAGATACCCATCTCTCTCTTTCTCTCTCCACGCCTGTGTTGAATTTGGATTGAAATGGCCAGCAGCTTCTATGTCTTAACTAAAAAGGAAAAAAAAATCTCTAGTGCTTAATAGAACTAGTGTCAAGCTACAAGATTTTGAGTTTTCTGAAGGCAAAGGTTGGTGATTGCATTAAAATTCGAGTGTGAAGAAAGGTAATATATCCTCCATATTGTTTTTATTATTTTGCTCGCACATTTATAATTAAGAATCTTATCTGCGCAAAATGTTCTCATTAATCCCATTCTAGAAAGTATACCCATTTGATTGTGGCCTTTATGTCTATATAAGCTCTATGGCACTGTAAAGAATATTACAATGAATTCCTAATTCTTCACGTGTTAAAACTTCAGTTATTCGTGTCTATTGTATATCTTATCTGAGGGGATTTTTGTCTTATCAAGTATGGCGGTAATAAAAATAGAACGTTGTTTTATGGAACTTTATGCATGAAACATGTCATTCAGTTCTTGATCTTCTAAATTTTAAAGCAACGTATCACAGAACAAGTTCACTTGATCAAATGACACCTCACAATTTCTTTTTGGAAATAATTTAACCGTGTAAAAACGCATATACTTGGATGTGCATTGTTGCATGGAGATATTTTTAAGCTTCTCCCTTGACATTGATCCAATTGGTACATGTCCTGGTCAAGAAGGGTGTTATTGGAGGATTTCTCTATAAATAATAGAGTCTATCCACGAATCAACAAAACACAAGAATTAAAACAACAGTTTTCAGTTGACAATTCAAGAAGAAAGAAATAACTTATCACTTTCAAGTAATATTACTTGAAAGACAAAAGAAGTGATAACTTATCAAAGAACGAACAAAATGATTCATGTCATTCGAACACTAAAGTTCCCTTGTTCTGTGGTGTGCATTCTTATTGACACATCTGACATTTCAGTCTCCCTTCCCTTTTGACTTTTTCTTTGTCTTATTTACAGATCATATTCAGAACATTCTACATAGAATGGCTATGTGATATTTTAAGCTATCTTGAGACAAAATCTTTGAATTTTATCTCTATTGATGCTTTTGTATTGGTGAATTTCAATTTTATTGAATAAAGAATTTGAATTTTTACAAATTGTGCATTACCAGTACTAGCAGATTTCATGTCTTGATTTGTGTTACGAGAATGTTATATGAAGAAGAGAGAGTTATCCCAAAAGAATAGAGAAGGGAGCTTGGTGGTTTGTTACTATTCCAAGGAGTCGTAGGACTTGTCCTTTTATCATTTCTAGGACTTGCTCTTCAGATTGGTTGGTTTCACATGTTATTTAGGTTTTTAAACGTCAGAATTTAATCTGATTTTGCCCCTTATCCAGTGGTTTCTTATTCTTATTTTAGTTTTAATTTTTTTTTGGGGTGTTTTAGTTTTAATTTTTTTTTTTGGGGGTGGGGGAGGATGGTACAATTGATATTATTCTATTAGCAAAATCGGCTACTTTTCCTCGTACAAGTTGTATGCTTGCTTGGTTCTTCTGCACAGTTATATTTAGAACATATTATCGAAAAAATATTTTTATTGGACGTTGTATTTGGAAAGTAGGAACTATTTTCCAGTATTCCAGGCGCAAGCATAGGAAGCGGTCTTAAAAACGATGGTCATTTCCCTGACATGGGTCAGATTGGGGGCCCAATCCCTGGTACTGGAAAAAAAAAAAAAAAAAAGGGCGCCTTTCTGCACCCCCTCACTAAGACCATGTCATTCAACCGAAGTTCAGATGTATTTGATGATCATTAACCATCTATCGTATCATCGGTATGCATCTTGCAGTTCCCAACGGGGCCGGGTGTTGTTCTGATCATTGTACACAGGTGAAAGGAAGCATTGCGTAGACAATGTCATGTACCCAATGATAACTGCAAATAGGTATCACTAAGCACTTCTAAACTGTATTGGATTCACTCCCAAATCTTAGTGGCTTGTCCAGGTTAGATGGAATCGATAGTACTATCAGCTTTTTGCTTAGCTCTCAAACTTGAAGATGAGGAAGGATCCTCACTGGCACTCTGAAGCCAAACCCAACACAATTACACATAAGGTAGCTCAAATCGAGCCATGATGAGCTGAATGCCATGCTTAAACAGGATCCAATCAGTTCCAAGTTGGGTTACGATGCTGAATGGAATCTGCGTAAGCTTAAACCAAACCCAGCTACAGCACTCTCCTGCAAAGTCAAACAGTTCATACTATTTCTCCGAACGAGAGAGGGTATATTTACTTATTTGTGAATTTTTAGATGAAGTTACCCGCCAAAACATTCCCCTCCTTTTGGCCCTTTGAACCTTTCTTAAAAGAAGCGCCAAAAGAAAAGAAGCACCGCATTGGCTTTGGATACTAATATTTACACAATGTCTGCCACCGACAGAAAGGCTCAACTCTTCTTTCCCTATTTCATCGAGCCTAATGCAGGCGCCAATCCTTTTTGACTATCCATCTTTCCAGCAGCATAAACCAAGTTCATAAAAAAGAAAAAAAATTACTCCTCTACTCATTAAATATCACGAACTGAAGACTGATTGCCCTTTCAACCCACCTCATTATCCTGATTTAAGGAGATATAAGTCATATATCCAAAAGGATGCTTTAACTGCCACCTCACAATCCCCCATAAAATGAGACAAGTATCATAATAATGTCCCATTTCAAGTAGGAACTTCTAAGATCCCCAGTTTCTCACGGATGGGTGTTCTTCAAACCACAATCATCATCTACATGCTTGTATTGAATATATGTAGCAGCACAACTGTCAGAGATGATGAATGGAAGTCAGCTACTGCAACATACTCTAAAGAGAAAGATGGATCTTCTATAATCACAGGTAACTTCTCTTGCTTTTTTCTATTCTCAACGACAATCCTGAGATTTCTAACTTGCAGTTTCTACCAAGTATATATTGTTTTGAACAGTCACAGTTATAATATACTGTTGCAGAAGGTGCTTGTGGTTATGGAGACCTTCACGATAAGAGCTATGGCAAGTACAGTGCTGGAGTAAGTAGTATGTTATTTAATCGAGGACGTACCTGTGGGGGATGCTTCGAGCTGAGATGCGTCGATCATATCCTCTGGTGCCTGCAAGGGAGTCCTTCTGTAGTCATCACTGCCACTGATTTCTGTCCTCCAAATTATGGACTTCCCGCCGATTATGGCGGCTGGTGCAATTTTCCCCGGGAGCATTTTGAGATGTCGGAGGCCGCATTTGCCAATATTGCACAGAGAAGAGCTGATATTGTGCCTGTCCAGTACAGGAGGTAACAACTCCACTCACATAAATGAAGAATTCTGAAATGCTCTGGTAACATAGAACTTGTCTAAAAGTTGCAACATCCTTTTCTGTTTTCCGTTTCCAGTAGGAAATAGAACTTGACCAGAATATTTCTGGGTTTAAGGAACACAATATTCCTGGGTTTTGTGTAGGGTGAAATGTGAGAGAAATGGAGGGCTGAGATTTACATTGACTGGAAGTTCTTACTTCAACCAAATACTAATCACCAATGTGGGATTGGACGGCGAAGTGGTGGCAGTGAAAGTTAAAGGATCAAGGACAGGCTGGATACCCATGGGAAGGAACTGGGGGCAGAACTGGCAATGCAACATAAACCTTGTAGGACAACCTCTCTCCTTTGAGGTGACAACCAGTAGCGGAAGAACAGTCGCGTCCTACAATGTTGCTCCACCGACTTGGCGATTTGGTCAGACATTTGAAGGCAAGCAGTTTTAGAAGAAAAAAAATAAAAATTGGGAAGCTTCATCAACACCAGATAGAGAAGTTTCCAGAAACAAAGGATAAAAAAAACACCAAAACATCATTTCAAAACATGGAAGCAGTTTAGGAAGTCCCTGCAATTGTGGAAGAAAGTGAGGCAATTGCAATAGAGAATGAAAGACATGGGTGTCTATGGTCCCAGTTAAGTCCCCCACCTTTTTTTTTACCAGATCCAATGAGTAGATATTATAAATGATAATAGAAAGACTGATATCAAAAAGATAAAAGTTGTGTGGATTACCCTTGCTTTCTTCTGCGATATTTTGTCTTTAACCTTCTTTCCTCGCTTAGCATGTCGATTGCCTCTACAGAAAGTATGCTTACAATGCCACAATGACGGGAATAAAGAGTTAAAATAGTCAATGAAAACTCTGAATTGATAACAATGCCAGAGCATGTGATGTGGGCTGCAGCTTAAAACTTACAGTGACACATGAGTAATGTCATCAACTAAAGTTGTAAAGAAAGAAAGGATAAACAGAGAAGAAAAACAAATCAAGCACACAAGGCACAACAATTTTAAGTGGTTCGGCATTGGTGCCTACGTCCACGGATTTACACCAAATTCCACTATTCTCAAAAGCTCCGGAAAAACAAAAAAAATTATTACAAGAGCAACAACGAAAAGTATGATAAATACCCTACAGTTAGGGCTAAACAACACATCATGTGAGATTACTATTTTATCCTCGGATCCTTAAGCAAAATTGATGGCTTGATCATCGATACTTCCTGAATGCTTCAGTAGCATTAGTCTCCACATAACAACAATAAACACATGGGTGAATGCAATGCTATATACAAATGTAATATAATATAAATGAGTAACCATGACGGTAAGGTAGAACGAGGTGTTATCCTAGTTTCCATGGAAACATCTTTACAATGTGTCCAGTTAGATGTCTTTTCCTTTGCTTAAGCTACTTGTTAATAGGCCTAAGAAAATAAAATGAAAAAGAAGAAATCACCTGTTTCATGGATTATAAATTTTATAACTCATAGTCTATGGTTGCTCCTGCACGATAAGAAAACAAGATCTTAACATGTTCGTTACATTTTCTAATAGAAAACAAATCTTATCCATAACATAAAATTAGAAGTAACGTGAAGATGAAGAATTGCTTCAAAACGTAATTGGGTGCATAATCCATACCTGTTCTATCCCATCTGATCCATCTGCCATCTAATTAAGCTGAAAAGGAATGCTTGATTTTGTTCTTCTTGTCTGAAAGTTAATCCGAATCATTAAACTGCACAGCCACCTCTTAGACTGGCAATAGCCCCAAAGTCAGACCAGACAATCAGAATCGATGTTATGTTGGTATGCATACATGTATAAATTCTCACATCAGATTGGCAAAGTCAAGAAATTAGGATTCCTGGATACAACAGGGTATTTAAATAATGGAGTAGAAACCAATGTTATCAGAACCAGTCCGGTGATAAAACTGAAAAAGGGAAGAGATATTAGTTCTCTGGTTCAACCAGCTTTACAGATTTTACCATACATAAGTTATTTAAAATAAAAACCCAAGAAAAATTAGAAATGAAAGAATCTAAAAAAAAAATAGTTGTGTAAACCAAATTGATTTTCAATTGTTCCAAATTCAGCATGTCTCCCACCCAATGAGTTTGCTTTTCCGTAGATTGATCCTGAAACTTGAAACTGCCTCAAAGCATTGTAGGATAAATCTGTATATTCTCAGTTCAAAGTGTCTAGCATCACAAAACAATAGTGTTATATGTATATTTTCGTTTTGGAGTGCCCATAGAATGCTAGCTTGTAGAACAAACCCCATACAGTTTGTTGGATTATTATGGAAAAATCAATTTATCATTCATCTAAATGAAAAAAGTGAGGTCATTAAATTGTACATCTAAGTTTGCTTTAATGTTTTTTTGAATTAAAACCCTATTAAATGTATGTGAAGAAATTCATTAGCTGAATTTAATTAGTTTCTACAAATAATGTATCATTCTCTTAAAAAAAAGTCATAAGGCTGCTCTAATACAAGACAAACTACAACATACAAGCAAACAATGTCCACTGACATACTAGAAAGTGATTACTCATTGAAGTGAAACTCTCATACAGTGGATGTAACTATAATGCATACAGTTGATGTAATTTTACACTGCAACAAAAACCATTTCAGTAGGCATTGGTGTTCAGAAAGTCCATCCCCATTCTCCATGCTATGAATATGTCTCACTTGTAATTCAATCTTTCATCTTCTTCCTTCTCCTCCAGGAAATCGAGAGACTCACCCAAAAAATTCTTAGCTTCCTGTCTTACCCTTGTTGAAAGATCTATTTCTCCCTTTAATTCTAAACCATGTATCAAGATTCTAAATGTTGACTTATCTGATTCACATCCTATTGCTTTCATCATGTAAAAAGACTCCATTGCAAGCCCAATAACGCTGAATTCCATCAACGTTCTCAGCAGAGCATTGAAGGCATTTGTATCGGCCTCTAAGCTGTTCTCCATTTTCAAATACAAAAAGAGAAGTTCCACCTTCTCAAACAACCCATTGCTGGCTAACACTGCAATCATATTAGCATATAATAAAACCTGAGGCTTAGACCAATACTCCTTTCGAACATCTTCAAAGACCTAAATAATGAATGACATTAAGCATGTACATGTTAGTCATTCATGCACAATGCTTGACCAGGTTTCCTATTTTCAGATTTAAGAAGCAGAGACTCATTCTAATCAAAGATTTTACAGCTATCACTACACATGTTTGAAAACAAAAATGAATGACTAAAATAGTGAAGAACTCACAAGTGTGTCTAGAACCTTTCAATTAGTAAAAGGACATACATATTCACCAAAAAAAAAAACACCAAAGAAAAAAAAAAATAAAAGAGAAAAGAAAGAATAAAAAAATTTCACAATAAAACCATCAAGTTTAATAGGGTATGGGAAGGAACATTATAATTGGTCTTTACGGCACTTTCTTCATTCTTCTTGCTATTATTATGAAATCTACCATAAATTTCCACAGAGATCACAATATTCCATCATTGCAGTTTCATCCACACTAACACCTTAATAGATGACAAAACTTGAAATATAGAGGGGAAGCAGAGAGATCCTACAATTCCCGCATTTGCCATAAAGTCTTCAAATTCTTTCAATAAGAAAGAACTTGAAGCTGTATATTCAAACTGAAGGACAAAAACAAACCCCGGACCATTAATGGATCTGGAGAGGTTAACAAGGCAGCTCTTGACAACTCTCTACAGGGGAGGCTGTAGAAACATAAGGGAAAGATCATACAAAACCCACTCTCTTAGATGAACCAAATCAAGCTAATGAATAGATAATCCAAACTTATATGCCTCGGCATGAAAAAGAAGACAAACAATTTCCTGAAAACGCTAAAACCATGGAGAATGTATTATGAACAATCCCAACACTGCCAGACATAAAGCATAATTGAAAGGAAAAAGCAACACATCAGATCAAACACAACTGAAACGAACACAGCAGCTAACTCAAATATAATTCAACTAAATACGAAATTCAGAAATACAAGTAAAATCAATCGAAAAGTAATTACAATGAGAAGATTCAAATCATGAATGACATTATTAGAATTGAGAAATATCTAATTGAATTCGTGAATTAGTCATCAAGAACAGAAAATCTCGAAGAACGAACTGAGAAACGAACCTTTAGTGCCAAAACGCCCTCGTTCTGTCTCAAGAGTTCCCGAAGACCGACGATGATATCAAATTTTAGCAAGCGCTTAACTTTGGACTCGAAAAGCCGCTCCAACATGTTACTATCATTTTGCGATTGCTTCAGCGCCTGAACAGTTTGAATTGCTTCGATACTAAGATTTCTCCCTCTGCAAGGGCTTTCGATTCTTGCTCCTGTCTCTCATGGCGGTAATTCTCATTTTGAAGCTCGTGAATTGTAGTGATGGAGGCTGTTCGGAAACTCCGGTAGGCCGAATTTCCAGAACTCGACCAACGCCATAGAGATCTAGGGTTTTCGAGTGAGTGTTACAAAACATAGAAAGAGGAATGCGAATTGCAGCTTGTTTCATCACTTGTGGTTGTTGTTTATTGGTTTTGAGATTTGTCCCACATTATAAAAAAAAGAAGTCTATTATATTGGTTTGCTTTTCTTATCGATTTATTAGGAGAGCATGTCGTCTGGCCTAAAAAGCATGGAATATGTGCTACACTATGCGTTGCAATGCTTGTACCTTAGTTATAATGCAGGGTACAAGCATTTCAACGCAAGGTGTAGCAAATATTCCAGACGAAATGCTTTCGTTTATTAGAGAGTTAACAGAAGATCCTTGTTAGGCCCGTTAAGATCATTGGAGGGGACATGTGTCCTATTTTTCTGTTAGGAAGATCTCTGTTAAGTTCCAGTTGGGTCTATGCGGAAGGAATATTTCTCCGTAGGTGAGTCCACCTAGGACACACCTAACAGACATAGGACACATGTCTCCCTCTTGTGGACCTAACAGGGATCTTCTTACCAGGAGATCTTGCTTTGCTTATTAGCATGTAAAAGAGAGGTGCAAACCTTCGCGCACATGAGATCCCTTGAATAACCAAAACCCATCCAAGAAGGAATTGAATTGCCAACTCCAGAAAAGCATGCCTATTCACACACGATCGACTTGGCTTGATTCGCACAGATTTCAAATTACCTTTTGTTTAAGATTATTTTACTTTAACTTATTTTTTTATTAGAATTTTCTATCCATTGCTCAACCGATCACACGTTGCGTGCTTTGCACACAAAAACCAAATATATTAAAATTTTATTCTTGAAGTTTAAAAATATTATTTTACTTTCACAAATAACATAAAATTATAAACATATTTTATTATTTTAAAATATATACATACATAATGCTTTATTTTTAAAATTTAACAATAATTCTTTTCATTTTCATAAATAATATAAAATCTGAAATGCATTTTAAAATAAAACAAACAAACCAAAACTTTAACCCAACCAAGTGCACATAAACTTGACTCAGGCTCGTTTAGCTTGCTACAGCCCCAAGTCATTGTTGTTATATATATATATATATATATATATATATATATATATATATAGAGAGAGAGAGAGAGAGAGAGAGAGAGAGAGAGAGAGAACAACAAAGGTTGCTACCAAACCAAAAACCTATTACAAAGGTTGAAGGAATCGCTTCATATCTAAAACAACACTCCAAAGGGTGAGCTGTCGTTAGGTTATTAAATCACAGCGCCCCAAGTAGAAGGGCACTTGACACACTACCTAAATTGCTCTTTCCAATAACAGTAGAAATGAGCTGTGAGGTTACGTGTGGTCCTAAAGCTTACATGAAGTTCGAACAAAGGCTTAAATTACAGATGGTGGGTAGGTGGGTCTTCATAAAAATTTGGGATCAGCAAAGCACTGTTACAGCCCCTTCCTGATACACAAATTCTGTTGGTGCAAATCAGGCTGCTTCAGCAGTTCCAATCTATTTCCATGGCATGTTTGCCATGCCTTGTTGCGGATTGTTGTTATTGCAGGCTCCTGTGCTCTGGTTAAGAGGGCTCCCAGGTCCACCCGACGATTCACTGAGAGTTCCTCGTGATGGCGGGCTGCCAGTGCCTGGGGCAAGCTTCATCGGGGCAGATGACGGTTCCGACTGGTTTGTTGGTTTGGATTCCCTACGACCATCCGCAATAAAACTCCCCACAACTACCTGCAAGGGAACATGATGTTAACAAGGTGCTGCAGAACAACAAATCACTTATTTTAATATAACAGATGCTAATGGTAATATGGATATCATGGTGCTGTTTCAACTGAAACCATTCAAATATCAATAACAAGACATACAAACTCGGCAATTTTGTATACAGTTTACTGCTATTTGATAAGCAATGAAATCGAGCAGGGCCGCAGGACAGGAATTCTGAAAAGAAGGAATGTCCAATTACTAAGAGTGGGGATTCTGCCCGCGTTAAGTATCAAAAAAAAAAAGATAATAACAAACAAGGATCCCTACTATCGTGTATACAATATTTAACATAAGAAATGCTTTAAAGAATTTCTTTATAGCAAGTAATGGTATTCTACTTTACCAACAAAAAAAAAAAAGTAATGATGTTCTACATCTTTTGATAACTTCGCCAGCCTGAGACTTGAACTGTTGGGTTGAAGAATAATAACTACATAAAACAACATAAGATGTCATTATCGTCATATTATTCAAGGCTGCAATGGAAGTGGCACGGCAGCCGCATAACATCAAACTGTGATATGGGTTTGACAGTATTTTAATAAATTTCCTAGAGGTAAAGTTGAGGAAGGATAATCTAAAGATAGAAAGGTAGACAAACCTGAACTGGGGATGCTGCGGTTAGAAGCCCTGCCACACCACCACCCAAAACACGACCATCAGGGCCAGCTAGAGACACACTTAAGCCACCAGTTCTGCTGCGCTGACCACCACTCTCTGAGAGCAAAAATGATCCAGAGAGTGATAGGATTTCAAATCGTCCCTACACAAGCAATATTAAAAAATAGATAAAAAAAATTCATATTGCATCAAGATATATACAGGGAATTACAGCAACACAGATATAACCACCACCTGCCTCCTGTCTGAACCAAAACCCACTTGAAGAGCTATAAACGAGATTATCTTTTGTTATTGCAGCGTAACTCATGTTGGAATCAGTTAATCATTAAATATTTAGAGAGGCCACCATTACTAAAATTTACAAACCCAATAATGAAAATTTAAAATATTATATTGTTTTTATTACAACATATCATAAGTTGCTGATAATATAACTCCTTGGATTGAGATACGAGTCGGGCACTCTTATCTTCCAACATACAATTATTTAACTATAAAAACATGTAGTAAGTACAACACAAAAACACAAGGTGTTAACTCAAAATGAGTTCATTTGTCCCAACAACAAAAAGAACAATAAGCAATTCAATGTTGTTGGAGCAGAAAAGGTAAATGACAACTCAATACTTTTGAACTACCACTTGAGAGAAACTTTAGATTTTCTATAAATTTATCTATTGAAAATATTGGACATCAAATGGTATCTTTTCTGGAATTCATCAATACGTCAACAGGAATTAACAAATTCTAACGCCAAGTAGAACTTCCAGGGTTGACGTGATTGGCCTTCAACTTTTGCCAGTGTTGCATCAGTATATGTGAGATCATCATAACCTAGCACAGGTAAAGAGTGTCAGACTTAGCAAGCCCTTAAAATCAGGGCTCATGGTTTCTGCCATGTATATTGATGAGGAAGCCAGAGATCTTCTTGATAACCCATGTGGATAATCTATCGATGTAACCACCCCCCACCCCCCCAAAAAAAACAATTGCATATCGGATTTGTTATGCGCAATAAAAATAATTAAATTTTCTAATATTCTTGAGAGTTGACTGAAAGAAAGCCATTAGATTAGGGACAACATTTTTGCCATGTTACAAATGCATTTAGGGGTCCAATTAGGTATTTGAAGTGGGAGACCGGTCAAGTTAATATACATATGGAGAATAAGCATGCTACCAAATATATAGAATGGGATGTCTTAAGATTACATCTCTGCCGCCAACCAGAAGTGAATGTGCTAATGCTATAGTTGCCACCAAGTGGCTTTCTAGAGAGAGAAAAAAAAAACTAAATAAAGTAGAACACGAACTCCAATGTCCAGAAGATGCAACCAGAAACTCTGAAGCATCAGTCCACACATGTCTGATCTTTAACCATCTTAATTGGCCTCTAATTGTTAGTTTTGTCCATAGAACTGGGTACGTACCCAGTTTAACAAAATTTTCATTTGAAAAAATGAGCATGGATTTGAAGCATCAGACAAACATCCCACACTATACACATTGTACACATGTAATATCTGACACGGCCATACTGATGTTGTGTAATATCCGACATCGGTACAGAGTGAAAACTGAAGGGTTCAGGTGTCATATCCCAACTGCAGTGCTTCCAACAGACTCCAACACATTTTTCACTTTTATATGTTCCTAAACCTAATAAGAAGCTTATAAAAGATTTCAGCAATTGTTGGTGCTTAACAATACCTTCTTATTATTTAGACAAAAGTGATACAAAGGTAACTAGGAATTTCACAAACCTCATAAGTTACAGTTCCACCAGATGTTGCAGCTTGACGGAGTGTTACATTAGATATTGCACCATTTGCGGACAGAATGCAAACAGCCCTGGGTCCATTTTGAGAAAATGACATTATTTTTGATGATACATCCTGAAAAAAAAGAACAAATAAATGACTTAAATGTTCACAAAATAACTCAATAACTGTCAAATTGGAAAACTGGACCAAATATAGAAATATGATCAACACTTGTTCTCGACCATTTCAGATCACCAGCATATGTAGAAACATGTCAGAAATATAAATGCCTCAAATTAAGCACAAGTTTCCAATATGAGCACACAGCCAAGAATCACAGTATCATCATGTACAGTATGTTCTCTGATTTGTGACTTTTTCCCCCCTATTTTCAACAAGTAATTCTACGATATTAGTTCTAACTCTGCTGTGGCATTTTTTATTTTTTTTGGATAAGTCATGAAATTATATAAAAGAAGGAAGAAGTACACAAGGTAAAAGTCTCCCGCGGTTTAGCGAAAAACTAAAGCGCGAAGAGCAAACTAGACACGAACCGAAAAAACTCTGCTGTGGCATTGATTAGATACTACAGCCACCAATAGGTGTTTCTTGCTGCAGATGCCCCATCCTTGTCAGTTCAAAGCCAGGCATACATGGGGGATCAGTGTACGAAGAAATGTGCACTCACAAAAAAATGGAGCATTTACACACCTAGTTTATGGGGGAAGAGCACACCAACAAAGTAATACTTCATTTGCCACTGAACAAGAACACAATCCCACCAACTCAGGGTAATCCATCCTGTGACCTTGAAGAAGGAAAAAAATATATATAAAAAGAAAGGAGGGAAAAGGCCCACAACCTTATTTCCCACTAAGAACATAATGGCACAAACTAAAGGATATTTATCCATTCGTCTTTGCAGCTAAAGATACTGGGAGCTAACAAACTTAAAAGACAAAAATCAACATCACTCACTTTCTGATCTGTGTATATAAACAGGTACTATATTGAATTCTTTTTTTTTAACGTATCATAAACAAATCAATATCAAATGACAAATAGTATTCTTCCTTGTCAACTCTTTCCGCAATTTTTTATAGTTTCCAAAAAAGTAACACTAGTCAACACTATGTATAAATTTCTAGATTAGGCCAGGCTCAACAATCAGTACATGGATGTGTTTAAGAAAGTCAACTGGATATAATTATCCTAGTTTCACAAGAGAACTAGAAAATTTTACACCAGCTGCCAATCTGACACAACTCTCCTCCTTTACGTAGTCTTGGAACCGACAATGCACAAGTTTCATTAATATTTTAAACCTGATGTGAAACAAAGATACATCAACATGGTGACTTTCAATGTATCTTAGTTTCATATCAGGTTTGAAATATAAAATATTATGGGGAGCCTCAACTGTCATAATGCTTATGACGGTTGTTCTATGGTAGCTTCTCTTCCCCAATTTTCTATTATGAAAATATAATCTCTTAATGCATAATTTGAAGAATAAATTATCACTATTACTGAAAATTACAATAATAATTATTAACTGCTACATGGCATGCATATGGGTAAGTGTAAAGTTCTGACACAGGTAAAGAATGTTGGCTTCAGCAAACTCAGAAAACAATATTGCTGGATCCAGCGTATATTTACATAAAGTAGGAAAAAATAATTAATTTCATACAACAGTACGCATAGCATAGATAATGGCACAAATGAACCTAATAGTATTATGTTTCTGTCTATAAATAATGTATATGAAAAAGTAAAAGGAAGACATTATTATAGATGCTAATGAACATTTGCTTAAATGAGATAGAGATCTAGGGGTATCGAGCCAGAACCTGTGCAGTGTCTATAATCAAATAGACTCCTTTTTACATTAGTGGAGTATATATACCAATATAACGTACCAGTCTTCAGCCTTATATCGATTTAAGTTGCAATACTAAAACATGCATATTCTTTTTGCTTTTCTGAACACATCTTACAAACTATTTCTCAATTCATATTATATTTAGTTTCATTACCGTTCCCATTTGTTTTTGGACTGAATAATAGTGACACAAGTAATAATAGTACATATAAGTAACCTACTTTAATATAACAAGGAAGAAACTTCTTATAAATAAAAGATAAAAAATATGCATCAGATATGAGCATTACTATCATAACAATTTCTTATCTACAAAAATTTTTTGGTGCTGGAAAATCCTCGAAAATCAAAATGAATTGGTCAACAAAAAGTTCTGGTAATTCCATGACATGTATACAACCATTTTTCTCTTGGGAAAAGGTATGGAAAACTAATTTTTATTTTTTCTCCACTAAAAATTACATTTAAACTCTTTTATAAGTTGCGTGATAAATCTACAAAACATTTGATAAATTTAAAAATAAATTCTTTTCATAATTACTTTGTATACCATAATACATTAAAGTAATTCTTTTATATGCTGATACTGAAATTCTAAACCTTTTTCATGAAAATATAATAAAATGGGTCAAAAAAAGAAACCAGTGCTCCTTAGGTTTATACCAATGCAAAGAACTAATATTTATGTATTTACAATAACAAACATGATAAAAGAAAAATATGCCTATGCAGCGTAATGACAAGTATACCACAAACAAATTTGATTTTTCTTCCATTATATGTACCACATATATATTTTTTTAAAAAAAAAAACTTCAATTACAGGCAAACAGCATCACTCGCCATTAACTTACAAGACCTCAGAAGAAGACAACCCTCTAGAATCAAGGCCAAATAATCATGAGGAGTGCATGGTGACATGCTTACATTCAAGGGCAGAGCCAGGAGTTTATTGTAGTGAAGGCAAACAATGGTTAGTTGTTAGCAAGTTCAAAAACATTCTTTAGATTTTATTGCCTCATCTTTGACTCTCAAATCAAAATGATGGGCCCATAATGCTTAATGAGAATTGTTATTAAATATTTGATAAGGTGCATTTACAGCACCAGTGTCACCTCATACTGAACTAGTGAGTAATTAATTTCATGAACAATCAAGGAATAAAAAGTTTTACGAAGAAAGGAAAATTGAAAAAATGGGACACCTCTCCAGTTTTAACCGTGATAACATGTGGCGTAAATCCAATCCCTGCAGATCCTGCAAACCAATCCCTTCGTTAGAAATTTATAAATAATAATGCAAAGTAAAGCCTTGAAACAGAAATCCAAAAGTAAACCGTGAAACAGAAAAAGCAGAGGAAAAGAATTACTTTTATGCTTATGAGCATAATTAAGTCAGATCCTCTACCAAACACAATTAAGTTAGATTCCATCCAATACTAGTGAAAGAAAATAGTATCCCCATGTTCAGATCAGAACCATGAATCCAAAATATCCATTTTTTATCGACTATGAGATTTTTACAGGATCACAGAAATAATCGGCACCGACAAATGACTAGCATTAATTTCAAAGACATTCAGTTTTTCTAGTTGACAATAAGAAAATCTAGTAAAAAAAGTAATAATAATAAAACTATGTTCCACAACAAAGTAGTTTATCTAAGATTCTTCATCCATTTTTCTGTTAAATGCTTCATTTTTTTTTTTCTGAAATACAACTTCGGTTTTTGACAACTGAAATAACCATACCCAGTTTACATTAGACTATTGGACTAAAACAAGAACTCAACAATAATACTGCATCGCTGACTATCATAACTAACAAGGGCATTTAGGTAATTTTTCCGTAATTCTGAAGTAAGATGACTCAGATCTACCAGATCCCAAGGTCCCGGAAAAACAAATGTCCTTATTTTCCCCTTTCAAAGAGCCATCTACTCATTCGGTCATTCCTCCTTATTTATTACATCTAAACCCGATTTCCAGTCAGAACCCAAACTGATCGATCTGCAGGAGGAAAAAAAGCAAAACCCAGATCACCATAGAGTTAATAAAGTGAGAGAACCACTTGCAACTAGATCCAAACAACATTACAGATTCCCAGTTCTTCAATTTTCTACACAAGAGAATCAACCACGTGATAGACAATAAAAGTGCAAGAGAACATCAGAAACCTATCAAACAGGGAAAACCCATATATAAAGAAACAACAAAACGTGATTTCAGGGGAAAAACGTACCCAGAGCGTCCATTTGCAGCTTCTTCCCGGAGCCCGGCGGGCGGCCTCTTATCTTCTTCATTGACGATGATGGCGGTGAAGCTACTGAAGGAGGAGAAAACCCACCACCAGACTGCACCGCCGCCGCCGGAGGACGAGGAGGGGGTGCGGGTGTCAATGCGAGAGCCATGGTGCCATCAGGTCCGTACTTTCTTGGCCTCCCCCGCTTCCGCTTCACTGGTTCCCCAGTATCGATGTTAATCCCATGCTGGACGATCGTGGTGGCAGAAGCATCGCCGCCACCAGCACCACCTGCTCCACCTCCGGTTTGGTATGTAGGAGAGCTTTCAGTCACAGGTTTATAGACTGCCGTTCCATCGGAACTGTAAGTCAATCTCATGTTCCCCATCGCCGGTTGGGAAGGGATAGGAGATTTCTGGAGACCAACACTGAAGGTTTCCCTTCCCGACATGTTTCCCGGCTCAGATCCGGACATTATTCATGGAAGATCATAAAAATCATAGTAACCCACAAACCTAAAAATCATTAAAAATAGATTAAGAGTGAAGTTTGGATCATCAGCCAACCTAGGATTGGGAAATCTAGATTCTTGGATTCAAAGAAATCAACAGCATCTATAAACCCTAGTTTCAGAAATCGCAAACCAAAAACTCTAATCTGCTGGCATACCTTGTAATTTTGAATGTTCCTACGAAACACCGTCTTTACTAAGCAATTCACGCAGAGAACAGTCAGAAAGAAGATCTACGATCATGGTAAAGAAATAGATCTAAACACTCAAGTCACTGAAGAGAACCTTAAACCCTTGTTTTCACAAAATTTTCAAGCTGAATCGACGATAGTCAAAACAATCTAGTACAGTGAAAAAATAACTGAAACCAGAAGAAGAAATAGAAGAGTCTAAGACCCTAATTTGCAGAGAAGAAAATGTTGATTTTTCCAAATCTAAGGCAAGAACTTGCAGGAAAGCAAACAATTTCAAAACTTCGTCACAAAATCCGACTAACCCGTCAAAAACCAGTTCAAGATTTTATCCTTTTTTTTTCGATTTTTTACTTTATTACTAACTAAAATTCGAAAGAAAAAAAAAAAAAAGAAAATCAGAAATTCATTAAAAGAAACAGAAAAAATAAGTAAAATCTTTATTTTCTTACCTGTAAAAAGACGAAAACCCGAAACACTCAGGTACTTAAATACAGAGATCAAAAGAGGAGAGAAGCCGAGAAATTTTAGGGTTTCCGAAAGAAAACGCAGAGAAAGAGTTTCGAAGCTTTCTGAAAAAGAAATGTAAAATCAGAGTATATTTCAATTTTTTTTTTTTTTTTTTGCAACCCTTTTTTCATGCCTTCTCTCTTCTCACTTTGGGTTTTTTTTATTATTAAAAAAAAGGCAAGTAAAGCAGGCCGAAATTGCTTTGGTACAAAATAATTAATATTAATAAATAAATGCATCAACTCCAAGGACTTTTCCGTGTGATTCTTTTTATCTTTTTTCATTTCCCACGCATGTTATTTTAGCGGGTTTTTCATTTCGTTTGAATCGGCGATCTGATCAAAATAATGACGTAATTTTTGGGTAAGATCGGCGATTAGTCGGCAAATTGAAGATATATATATGATTTGATATCCTGACACACTACATGACTTCAAAGCATTTTATCTGTTTCTGCTATCAATTTTCAGTAGTGTATAAAATCACTAAAAGCCTTTTAAATTGAATTGCTGATAGATTGAGGGTAGTTAGTTCATGCAAAGTAAGTAGATGATCATATAAGTTTATTATTCCTCAATAATGAATGTTTTTCCCCTAACAAGAGTTGAAACGATAGTTTTTTTTTTTGTATGACATGGATTTTGAGAAAGAAAGATAAAACGAGATGAATTGAAATCAAGCACAAGACATATGTTTACGTCAGTTCAGTTCAATAAATAGTGCCTACATGTACGGATGCACGTTAGATTTTATTATTTTTCAAAACTCAAAAAAAAATGTTCAAAAAAAAATGTTTCAAAACTCAAAAGTTATGATAAATAACTTTTAATTATAACTAAACATAATTAAAAGTGATATTATCATTATCTCTTAGACCTCCAACGAAGTTGGTGATTGGATCATCAGTACTTTTCGAATGCATAGATAGTATCAGCCCCCCACATAACAACAATGAAACCTTCGACACCGCTTTATAGGGACAGGTAAAACCACATATACACGATGAGTAAATCGAATAAACTATAACATAAAATTTTAACCGAGGAGATGATCCTTTTAGGGGCTGATTTACTAGAAACTATTATTAGTTCAATAATAAGAAGAAGATAGCTCATTTTGAAAGGATTAGATTCTATGACCTTTTCTGCCAAAGTCTATACCAAACAGTTCTTTGAAAGGATTAGATTCTATAACCTCTAAATTTCTTTGGAATCGATCATAACATTTCTTTTAAAAAAAGATAGAGATTTTGAAAAGAAAAAAGAAAAGAAATTAAAGAATCCTTCCTTGGCGGCTAATTGAATTTGTCGGAATATATAGAAACTTATCAAAAAACCGCCGGAAGTCACTAGAATTTGATTCACTTTTCTATGTCTCACTTTAACCAAACATTTAAAAGAAATACTTATCATATCTTTTTTAAATTCTGTTCTTTTTTTTTTAGGGTTAACTCTACTTACACCTCTTCACACAGAACACCCATAGTGTTTTTTGAAACGCCACTTACACCCCTTATCACTAACTTCCCACAAACGGCGTTAAAATAGCATGTTAATTTATCCTTTTAATCCCGTCTTAAAAATTATATTTAAATAAATAAAAATAAAAATATTTTTAAACGCTACCACCGCCACCCCCACCACCACCATCATCACCACCACCACCACCTAAGAGTGCAAAGTATGCACACTAGGTAGTACAAGGAATGCACACTGGGTAGGTGGTGAATATAAACGTCTTTAATAAAGAGATGTCATCACTTCCGTTGATGTCAAGATAAAAAGTTAACAGAAAGAGTGTTTATACAATTCATTACAAAACATTAAAGAATGTAAGTTGCGTTTCAGAAAACACGGGTGTTTCTTTCTTTTGTAAGAAATGTGAGAAGGCGTAAGTAGAGTTAACCCTTTCTTTTAAAATCCAAGATTTCAAACGCAAATTTAGTAGAATCAACTAATTTCTTAAGGGTATGTTTGGTTGGTCAGAAAGTAGTGTGCGAAAAGAAAGTAACTGGAAAGTAAAGTAAAGGAAATGAAATGAAAGTAAAACTACTTTTCATGGTACTGTTTGGTTGTCTGGAAAAGAAAGTAAGAATTTGACTAAAAACTAGATTATAGTGTTTGGATGACAGGAAAATTGTATAGGAAAAGAAAATTATCAAACTTTAAAAACTATAACCTGTCTTTTATATATATA
>JAUPMG010000014.1:485495-498152 GCA_031762675.1 Pachysandra terminalis | reverse complement strand
CCTAACACCTTCCCCATTCTCATAATCGAACCTCCGAACCCATTGATCTCTTGGTACGCATCCAGTGGAGTCATTAGGTGTTGATTTATCATGTCCTTGAATATAAGGCCCCAATGTCCAATCACACCGTAAAAAGGATTGGTGGGGACTCCTGAACCTGCATTTGTTTCTCCCGTCCCAATTCCCGGGTGCTTTCACCCTACGCATATTCTGTTACACTAGAATTTTTGGAAAAAAAAATTAGTGCCTTCTACTTTAAAAGATGTATACAAAACGTTACTTTTGTGTAAAAATTATAATGAGGACGTCTCTTTTCAAAAAAGATTAGATATATGCTTGGAAAAATATACACGAGAAGTTCTTTTTGTGCATAGAATTGTAATGAAGTCGTTTTCTTTGTCAACAAAAAGTGTATTAAGAATTTGATATCTAATATTTCTTAAAACTCGGGGAACAATCCATGTGGCAATATGGGACTACGTGTCTGCCAAGTAGGATCTGAGCAGGACGAGGTAAATCTACGTGCAGGACTAAACTGCAATGATACAACCATTCCTACATCATCGCTTGAGTCGAACAGGAAGTTCGAATAAGTAATGTGTGGTAGATAGGCAATGAGAGATCCACGAATGAGTAAGAACCACCTTAGCTTGACTTCCCAAGAGGGATTCTTCCTTCCTTAGATTTTCACTACATAGAATAACTCAAGTGTTGTGTTCTCAACTCCTAAGTGATTTCTTAGTCACGATAATGAATCACCCAAAAGCTGCCCTAATGTCCAAAAAATAGTCTGAGAAAAGTCTAGACCAAGAGAGTCCCCCCTATCTAAGCCATGCTAGGCCTTATATAGGCATGGGCGTCCTCTATGATGGGGACACTTGTCACCATCACCATATTCTCTTCTTCTAACGTCGCTCTTTAATGGGGAGAGAGCTACTTATGTGTAACCTCTCCATTAATTACGGAGGGAGTTACTCCTTTTGTAACATCTCCATTAATTGGGGAAGTATGATTCTCGCATCCTCTCATTTGTAACTCCAATTAATTCATAAGGCATAAATCTCTCCCTTGATAACTCATGATAAAGTGGCACATCATGTCTCGACAAAACGATCCACCGGCTAGTGACTCATTCATCGTTATCGGATTCTTGATCAACATGTTAGGATACTATGCGACCGACAACGATACCCACGCGATTGGCCGCAACACTCAGGGGCTGAGCCAGACAATTTTCTTGGGGGGGCCAAATTAAATTATAAATGATTAAAAAAAAGCTCAAATGTGCTTCACTAATTATTGTTTAATAATTTCGGTCTGGAGCTGGAGGACTGAAATCAAATTTCGATAGGAATTTTTTATATTATTTACTTATTTATTTGAATTAAATAGAAACTTTTGATGATTTAAACAAAATAATTATTTTTTTTAATTATTCTTTTAACCAAAATTAATTATTTCAGCAATTGTTAAACTTTTTTTTGTCAAAATTATCTGAAATTTTTTAGAGCAAAATTTTATGATTTCGATTTTAGCTACCTAAGCAAAATCTAAAAATTTCAATGGTAGCTGAAATTTAAAAATTATATTTTTAATTTTATGACTTAGATTGAGCATCAAAAAAGTTCGATTAAATACTAAGAGAAAATAAAAATATAATAAAATATAAGGTTATAAGGTTTCATATAAAAGGATTGAGAGAGTTCTTCACCTCTTCCATTGATGTTGAGTGGGTCGGCCTGTGTACGGTACGGGATATGTTTTACCAATGGCAATTTCTTGGTCTCGGCACTTGGGGAAAGATTATGTATAGAAACTTATTTTATGCGGTGTTATGGGGGATATGGAACGAGAGAAACAAGAGAATATTCGACGGAATTGGGAAAAGCTTGGAGGAGACCATAGATTCCATTATGGTCTTGACGGTCTCTTGGGTGTGCTATCTGTCTGAGTTTAAAGATGCTTCTTGGTCGGATATGATGAGAAGCTGGAAGACTGTGGCCTATTTGTAGTCATTTTTGGGGCTTCTTTTGTCCCCTTTTTTTCCTCTTCTTTGTTTGTTTTTATCTTTCTCTTCTATATTTCTTTTCTCCTTTTCCTTTTAATAAAATTCGTTATTGATCAAAAAAATATATATATAAGGATTGAGAGAGAGAGAGAAAGAGTATATGTATAAAACATAAATTTAGGGTATAAATAGATATATAGAAAAATAAACAGGTGTAAAACCTTAATTTTATTTACCGATCAAAAAAAAAAAAACCTTAAATTTATTAAAATATATGTATAGAATATAATTTTATAAAACTATAAACAGCTATTTATAAAAGAAATGAGTATATGTACAAAATATAGATTTAGGGTATAAATAGATATAAAATAAATAAATAGGTATAAGACCTTAATTTTATTAAAATATATGTATTGAATATAATTTTATAAAACTATAAATAATTATTTATAAAAGAAATGAGTATAATGTTGTAATTTTAGAAACTAAATAACCTAAATTATAATTTTTAAAAACAAAACACGGTAAGAAAAGAAAAAGAAAAACTAGGGGGGCCACTATGTAGCACCACTCCACTAAAGGTGAGTGGAGTAGCGTAATTACTAGAGTTCCTCGAGACTTTGGGGGGGGGGGGGGGAGGCCCCCCTGGCCACACCTGAGGACCACACACCACCCCCAAGTGGGCTCTTTCCCGAGGTGGAGATCTCCTCTTCAGCAAAAGTAACAAGGATTTTTTTTAATTAATAATAATAAATAATTAAAAAGTTGGTCAAGCATGTTATGCCGAAATACTACCCTTACAAAACTAAGTTATGTCATGGCAAACATTTTTGACAAATGTTAACCTCTCAAGGTGAAAAATTAAGTTATGTCATGTCGAACACTTTTGAGAAGTGTCAACCTCTCAAGGTCTTCTTGGGCCAACTATATTTCAATTTGGTAAGTTCAAGGACTCAAAACTCTCATCCTATAGGTGAAACATGCAGCGAACATTAATTAT
The DNA here is from genome assembly GCA_031762675.1 of Pachysandra terminalis. NCBI lineage: Eukaryota > Viridiplantae > Streptophyta > Magnoliopsida > Buxales > Buxaceae > Pachysandra > Pachysandra terminalis. Next base: position 495,141 of record JAUPMG010000014.1, on the reverse strand, counting down.
ATTGAAAGGGAAATCATCGGGCCCGAGTTGCACGAGAATCGGCCCCAAGGGGTTCCCGACAAAAAATTGACTTTCATCAGGAATTACCAGGTGGAAGGTCACTGGGCCCATCCCTTCCCCACCCCCCACCCCCAAAATTGACTTAGCTTTGCTAAGTCACAGTAAAACTCTTGATGTTTACCAGTTTTTCCCGTCAGGTTACTTAGCAAAGCTATTAATAACATCTGCCAAGGCTGCCAGTTCAGGCAAATTTTGTCAAAACCCACATGCAACTTGTGCGCTTTCAGTGAAATGGCACGCTTTCAAGAAATCGCCATAAACAAAACTAACAAATCTTTCCCTCATGATTATTAGTTATTAAAGTCAATTGTACTTTTTCGTTCAAATTACCCCCATTCCGCGGCCTTATCATACAATTATTGTTTTCTCATTTTGTGTGTGAGCAAGACTGCAACTTGTCTGCAATTAACAAGTGGGAAGGATACAAATACAATCAATCACGAGTTTGTCAAAAAAAAAACTCTTAAAATAGGATTGGATGAATAAAAAAATGGTGGAACAAAGAATAAATCTGACTAACAAATTTGAAGTGCAACTGCAAAAAGTGGATGATATAGAGACAATGCAGGGAGAATAATTAATATTCAGTTCCTGGAACTAAACCATAAAGCTAGGCCCTAGCCACTAGCCATAATGAACTAGCCCAAAAATCTAGGTCCACCACCTTGAACCCATCCAATTTCTAATTAGCATATTAGTAGGAAAATTAATAGCTTGATTTTAATCATAAATATGAATGTTTCTGGTTCAGTTTTGTTTAGATTACAGAGGTTTTTTGAAGAGTTGTAATGCTTCAGTTAAAATAATTTTTTGATTAAACTGTTTTCTTCTTAGAGGAGATCATCACTGTGGTTTGTTCCAATCTTTCATGGTGGTTTGTACCATTTATCCCCAAAACATTAATGTGCTCCCTGCTATCAGATTATCCTATTGGGCTAGTCCAATATCAAAATACAATCCAAAATCTAGAGAATAAAGCTTATATCCAACTTATTTAAAGTGGGACACATTCCAAAATGCTACATGCAATGAAAAATACACAAGAAAGGCAAATATATAGTCTCTACAGAATAAAAGCATATCGAAGTCAACAAATAAATAAATGAATAGCACTTCAAGGATGAGAGTGCATGATAGGTTTGACACGATGAAGATACCCAATATTATTTCATGTCTTAATTGTTTTATGATTACATATGAACTAAATTATTTAATAAAGCTAATAATGAGAGTGTACCTCAAGAAGTTTAATTAATTTTTCTTTCTCAAACCCAACATCATATCCTAATCTTATTTCCTAAAGAAAGAAGCAACCAAAGGTACGATTGTTTCGAAGAATTGATGTTAAAAATTGTAATTCTAATTCTAATTCATTGAGGATTCAAATTGAGTAGAATTGAGATTCGCATGATTGGATGCCAAAAATAATTGGAATTTGGATTTTTTTTTTCTTGACGAACTTAAGAGGAATGGGGAGGATGAGAATGGTGTAAAAAATGCTTTTTATATTTATTATCGGGTTAAAGATAGAGATGGTAAAATCTGACTCATCCCACCAACCATCCCCGAACTCATCCAGTATTTAGCGGGATTAGGTTGACAAAAAAAAATTCTTACTCGGGTCAAAACCCGCCCAAATAATAAACAGGTTGATTGGGTTGGAGTTTTATACAATAAATCCGCCAAGATCAAAGCTTCCACTATAGGACAAAATTTGATCTCAATCGGAAGGTGAAAATGACCATAGTTATGATATGTAGGCAAAACAAGCCAGTAGGCAATCTACTATATAGGAACTGGTGTGAACCTATATCAAAAGTTAATCCTATTATTCAAGGGGGTTGAGAAACAAACAGTAGTCTCTGCAAGAAGTGAACAATGAACAGTAACATCACAATTCAAAGAAGTTAAAGCTTACCTCAATTAAGCGGCCATGCCAGTACAAAAATATTCCACAATTCAACTGCTCCCATTCTACTTGACTACGACCAAGAGTCAGTTGAACAGGTTTTCCCATGATATCGTCTTTAACAACAAGGGTCTTGTTTAAAGATTTTGCCAGTGGCCGACTTTTAACCTGTTAAAGTGGTCAAAGAAAAAAATTCAGAACTAAGCATTAACAAAAAACAATTTAAGCACAAAAGAAGATTTAGAAACAAGCAATTACCAAAGAACCCTGAACAAATATCTTCATCCGCGGATCTAAGAAGATAACTTCCAAATAAGATCGAAGTGAAAAGTCTAAAGGCACCTGAAAACCCAAAGATAGAAGGCATTAAAGACCATGCTACATATCAACAAACTTATACATTTAACAGTACAGGAACCAACCTTTCGACTAATCTGGCCTGGACGAGTCCTCATCCGTCTAGAGCGAACTAATATGTCACCTTGGTGGAAAGTGCTCCTGCCACTCTCCCCAATGTGCCATTCCAAAGAATAATCTGACCCCCATTCATCCAAATTCCATGTGAATATTTGTGATCCAGTGCCTTTGCCATGAAACAAGCCTAATTTTTCACCAATAAGATACTCATTAAATGGTGAAAATTCCTTTATATCTTGTAAATGTTTTTCTGCTAAGGCTACAGACTGGATACTTGTATCAACTTCCATAAACTGTCCCTGTCTGCAATAGCTGATAATAGGTATGTCCAGATTCTGCAGTAATGTGAAAGACTAATTATTTAGATAAAGAGAAAAAACCCATAAATATAAATATACTATAGCGTAACATTATAATAGAAGAAAAATCAAAAGGAGCAATGAACAGATGTTTACATCTTTCCCTTCATTCAAAGACTGAGACAGAAAAGCTATGGATCTGGATTTGACCGTCTGCGTGATAATAAAAGCATCCTTGCCTAGTCGCATTGCTCCAGTCTGAAAAACAATGGAGTCCAAAATCAATTATACATAAAACCAAATATGATACCAGATTATTCAGAATCAAAAAAATGCAACTAAAGCCTTTAAAAACAAAGTCATCAACAATGATGATGACAGCAATAGTGAAAGACTTGCAAGTTGAAATTGTTCAGAATCAAATTTAGTAATTGTTGAGATAACAAAATAAAGTAGAAAATAAAAAATTAAAAAAAAAAAAAAAAAGAAAGAAAAAAGAAATGCACGGCATTTCTATAACCTTCCACCTTTATAAAATCTACCAAGGCCCACAACCATAATGATAAAAGAAATTAAGGATTGCCCTAACAGAATCATATAAAACTTTCAAAAGTCCACCAAGAGAGTTGCTCACCAAAAACATGAAATATATCATCAAAGATTCAAAACGTAAGCTTTATCAACTTCTTAAAGCTCCATAAGGGTATGGTAAGAGGTCCAAAACACCACTTCCAACCTCTGATCAAGGCATTGAATTGCTTTGTGGACCCAATTTATAATCTAACTTTACGTGGAAGAATGTGCTTACTCCCCATGAATGAATCCACACAGACCACCCCACTAACCCCTACCATTAATTAGTTCGATCAACCAATTATATGTTCATTCAAAATGTAACCAAAATAATGATTCATGAGATGTGAATTTTTCCAAAACTTTTATGTGGCCAATCCACCTCAAATCACTACCACCTTTGCATTCCACCACACACCACTACATCTATCCACCAACCCACCACCCATAATCCACCACTAGAATCATTGCCTCCAACCACTATACAGTATCACCACAAGCACCATCATCACCACGCACCACCACCATGTCCTAATACTAGTACTATCAATGACTCACCATCACCACCGCCACATACCACACACCATTGACCAATAATCACCATCCATAACCAACCACATCACTACCACCACCACGATTACCAATCATGTTTTTTTACTTTTCAATTAAAAAATGTGGTTTTTAGATGTTACTTCACCAAATATGCTTTTCATTAGAAAAGTAGAAAAGCTGGCAATAAAAAGTAACTTTTCACCTAAAATATCCTTAATAGGAGAAGCAATTCCTCCTTAATAGGAGAAGTGATTCCTCCAATATCGATTCTGATGAAGTGCTTTCAAGGTCTTAAATGTCGGCGACATGTCACCATTTTAGACCCTGGCAACACGAAATGTAAGGGAAATCGAGCTATGTCGATTTTCCCTGATGTCAATGACGTGTGGAGCGACATGTCAGCGACATGAGGAAAAAATTTCAAATTTTCCCCCCATGTCTCTCGACATGGGGAAAAATTTCAAATTTTTTTTGAAGCTTTGGCTTCCCAAGGTTCCCCTTTTTTCCCCATGTCGCTGACATGTCGACTGAGCCACCTAGCGACATGCCAAGCGACATCGACATTGCGAACTTCAAATGAAAAGATAGTATCTTGTAAATGCCTATTTAAAAATTACTTTTGGGTCAAGAAGGTAGGAACTAGGAAAAAAAAACGTATTGTAAAATATCATGAGGAAAAAATGTCACATGAGTGACCAAACTGATTCCCGCAAAAGCAATTTGGGAAGCAAGGAATCAACTACTTCAATGAAATCAATGGAATCAGCGTTCAGGTGAAGCGCTTCAATTAAAATTGCTTCTCATAAGTGTCTACCAGACGCATAATGTGTGAGCTAAAACACTTATAAACCCAAGAATCATTTCCCAAGCCCAAATAATCAATGCCAAACACGCCCTTAAAACAATATGTTACTTAAGTGGACTCATCGCTTCATTACTACAATCTTAATCCCATTTGAAATTGACAGCACTCTCTTGCTTCAAAGGATAAGGAAATAGATTGTATTCAATTTAAAAAGGTCAGAACCAAATCTTCATTATTAAAATGCTTTTCCCCAAAATCCTCCTATTAATAGGGACTCATTTAGTCATTAATATTCTTTTTTGGTAAATACAGAACAATTTAGTAAGACTGTAGAAAGGAGGTAGCAAAGGAAAAACAGAACAATAAGCAAAAGAAACAAAAGGCAGAAAAAACACCAAAAGGTACATCGAATAATAAAACCATCTTCAATTTTCAAAAGGGAGGTAGTTTTATTGACTTATTTAGTTTTTACACCTCATGAAGTTGCTGTCCAGCAGAAACAATTGATTTACCAATTCCATCTGTTTTTTCTATATTCTAAAATCAAAACTAGTTCCAACTCCCATTAATGGGTTTTCTATTATTTTGGTTCTATTTTGATTTAAGAGCATTTTCTTTCTAAACACTTTTTCCATCTGCATATTTTTTTTACCACCCCCACTGTTTGTGCCCTGGTTTAAGGGATTGAATGGTTCTTGGGGATTTTGTTTGAGTGTTGAGATTTCAATACAGAATCTAGTTGGGTGCTTTTAAGAATGCAAAAGGAAAATGCTCCCCTCTAAGCCATATCTTAGTATATCTTAAAAGGAGGTTGTTGCCTGATCCTTTTTTTATATAATGAACTCAAGAATACAATGATTTCTACTTTCATTTAGACATATAGAGACTAGGGGTGTCAATGGGTACCTGTTACCCGATAAACCCGAAGGAACCGAACCCGTTTATATGATTCGGTTCTGGGTTTATATACCCGTTTGATAACAGGGTTCGGTTCTGGTTCTATATAAATGAATCCCGATAAGAATCGGGTCCATCGAATATGGTTGGTCGGGTTCCCATCGGGTTTCAGGTCTTTAAATTTGCTTTTTATTATTAGAACTTTGGTAAACTAATTAGTAATTACTTTAACGGTTCAACTTAGTAACTTACTAATTACTATTAATAACATAACTTATTATTACCTACTTATTTATATTTCCAATAAAACACTAATTGAACTTTTAATATCTTACCAAATATATTTACAAGAATATTTATGTTTCCAATAAAGCATTAATTGATTTATGATGATACTATGGAAGATTATTTTACTGGATTGATCGAGTATTTTGAGCTTATTTATCTTTCTAGAGAGATTTGACTTGAATAGAAATTCTATGGTCAAGACTTTATGTTTATCAAGACCCGACGGGTACCCGTTAAAAACCAGTTATAATAGGATCTAGTTCTGGGACTAAGGATGATAACACCGGAACCGAACCCGGCTCTACCCGGAACCATCTTTTATAATAGGGTTCGGAACTGGGACTACTTAGACCCGGACCAAACCCGCCACGTTGACACCCCTAATAGAGACCCTCATAAATTACCAGTCTTTGTTTCGCATTTGATTACTATAATAAATTTACTTTTAGCAAATGGAATGACTGCTTGTCAATGTCTTCAGCTTGTCCTATCACATGCAAATATATATATATTTGTATTTATAAGCCATAAATGAATGATAAATCAAAGAAATCAAAAACGCAGGAAGAACCAAAATATGATGATGAATAACATTCCAGGCAGAGGAAACCAAAAGATGTGTACGAAGAAAAAAATTAGTTGTGACGAGCCATTAAGAAAATAGTCCATACACAAACATCACCGCAATAGCGACCATCAATATTATCGAATCATTAATAACCAATTAAACAAACAAAAAAATAAGGATACCTTAAATCCTATGCCAAACCTTCCAATATGATCTGGATCATCTCTATTAGGTTGTCCATGCCCAAGAGATAGCATTCTAACAATGTCTTTATGCGACATACCATCGCCGTCATCGATAACTGACAGTATAGGTATTTTTTTCCCAATTTTCTTTGAAAATAAGTTCTCAATTGAAATGTTAAGTCTGCCAAAACCAACACAATTGTAAGTCATCTCATATAACTTTTTGCAGCCAATTGATAATGATGTACATGAAACAGGTATTGAATGCACAAGAATAAGAAACGTCACGGAAACTAAAGTCACTTTTGCACAAACTAGCACAAAGCAGAACAAATATCGGCAAAAATTTAAAAGAAACAGATTAACTCACGTAGATGCTTCGGCATCCCTGGAGTTGTCAACAAGCTCAGCTATCGCACCAAAAATCCATTCAGAATGAGCCTGACCAAGGGTTATAAGAAAAAATGGATGTGCCAGGAAACCACCCTGCTTTGGTACGACTTGTTGAGATCTACAACGAGTTTCCTCTCTAGATTCACAATTATAACTATCTCCGATTGTCGGTTGAAACTTGAGCCCAAGAGGGATCTTATCTACATGAGCATTGGAGACTCCTCCCCTAACACTCTCATCCAATATATCAACAAAATCCTCAGGATTATGATAATTTGGTGTCACAACCTCCCCCAAAGGTGCCAAGAGTCCTGAATTCATGCATGAATTTGTTAAAACCATGTTTGCTTGCGGGGATCTACATATTCCACTCCTACGCATCAAAGCCTCAGGATGAGCCAACTTCGTGGACTTGATAACAGTCTCATCCAGAACTGAAACCAACATTTGAAAAAAAAAAGATTAAAAAGGTTGTTTTGTCCACTGGTAACCTCCAATATGTCTCTCAACGTCAAGAAAATAAAAACGACATATATACACATTAAGTGCAAAGAAGTAGAACTTGACAAGTGTTTCACAAATGTAAGAAAACAATAAACCCTGCAAATGCCTACTAGCATATATAAAGTACATGTAAGAATATTGGTTTTTATGTGCAATGTAACTTGAAAGTCAGGCAGATGATGGGCAATATTGCAAAACAACGTTTTCAAAATCATACCATACTGAAAAACCATAAAGAATGGAGCAAAAAAGGAAATAGGATATGGATCATAGAAGTTAAGTAACCAAATCAAGGAGCCAAAATGAAAATACTCATAAAACAAGAGCACCTTCAAACCGTGTATCAACATACATATCATTTTATGTGCAATGTAACTTGAAAGTGAGGCAGATGATGGGTAACATTGCAAAACAAGGTTTTCAAAATCATACCATACTGAAAAACCATAAAGAATGGAGCGAAAAAGGAAATAGGATATGGATCATAGAAGCTAAGCAACCAAATCAGTGAGCCAAAATGAAAATACTCATAAAACAAGAGCACCTTCAAACCGCTTATCAACATACATATCATTTTCTTAAAATTGCTGTTGTTGTAATAAGCTTCACTAGTCATGTAAATTTATAAAGTAATGATACGGAGAAATCCTTTTCAACAACTTCGCACCCCCATAGCCAGTAAACAATTATAACATTACAGGGGTTAAGTAAAATGGTGGATAATGATGCAAATGGAAACAAAAGAATCTACCGCTCACCTGAAGCATCCTGCTTTAGATCAACCAACGGATGATGTGCTCTCCCAATTCGATAAGCAACAATAGCATGGTTAGAACTTGTGCCCGCAGCAGGAGGAAGTATGTAAAACTCAGACGACCTAAATTTCACAATAGCAACCTTCAAAAGCTTTGAATCAGTACCTTACAAAAAAATAATATTGTTGAAAAAAAGACCAAAACAAGTAAATTATCACATTTGGCATTTGATATTCAATGCATATTCATAATTCAAAACAACCTATTAAAAATGGGACGGTAACTCATCTCATAACAACAATTTAACAGACCTATTCAGAATAAACAAATTTCAAAGTGATGACGAACTACAATTTAACAGAACTACTCAGAACAAACTAATTTCAAAGTGATGACAGACCGTGAATCCACCAACAGGACAATTGCAGGCCAATAGAAATTAAAGGAAAAGTTCAGGAAATAAAGTACTGTAAAGTACATAAGGGTGTTCAGCAACTGAAAACACCACGAGAGTAAACTACCACCTTAACAGGACTAATAAATATATATATTTTAAAGGGAAAACCCAGAAAATGCATCCTGAAAACAACATAGATGTGCTGAACTAATAACATTACATCTTTACCTTTTCATTCTTCTGAAGGAAACCCATAAACTCCCCCCACTCCTTCTGTTGATGATTATTTTCCCAGGCAGGACGTAGAAAACAATGAGATAGTCCAGAAAGGAAAGGTTTTTTGGTTGTTCTCACTATTTCTGATATACTCCAACTAGAAGACCTGCAAAACAAGTAACAGATCAAAGGACAGTGTATATATATATTGCATGGTTGTTTTTTATACATTCCAACTAGAAGACCTGCAAAGCAGATCACAGATCAAAGCAAATTTTATATTGCAAGCACAAAGCAGAAAGGCTTAGTGATAATCAAATTTAGAAAGCACAGTAACTAGAAGCACATTTCCAACTAAGCCATCCATTCTAATTTTAAGTTCAACATCCTTGTCAATATCCCCTTCTTATGGATAATAAATCCAAGATAAGAGAAGTGATTGCTTTTAGAGATCTCCTGATTCTCAATTCTTACCATTGTTCCACCTTTACTATCATTTATGCTGAAGTTACATTCCACAGTCTCAACTTGACTTATTATACATCCTTTTGATTTTAATGTATCCAACCAAAATTCTAGTTCTGCATTTACTTCCATCTCTAGTTTGGTTCATCAAAACCACATCATCTGCTACTAACATAAACCAAGGCACCTCCTCTTGAGAAAGAGATGTTAACTTGTAATAACCCAAACTAAAATAATAGGGTTAATATATAATTAATAAAAATATAGGGGTTAATTTAAAATTTTGGTAAGTTAGCTACAGGTTTGACTTTGACTGATTGTGATTAGTGGGTTACACGGTAGGAAACTAAAGTGCTTCACACA
>JAUPMG010000014.1:473567-485395 GCA_031762675.1 Pachysandra terminalis | reverse complement strand
GTTTAATAGTGAGAAAGGGGGGGGGGGGGTGTTCCGGGTTACTAGAATCATGAGGAAGTTGTCTTCTATTCTTAGGGAGTGTGAGTGGGTGTCCCTTGCAGGGGGGTAGCTTCACTTGGACAAACGAACATACCCCGGTGGTGTGTTTTTGTCTCGATAGATTTTTGGCTTCGGTGGATTGGGATGCCCATTTTCCTGTGATCAATCAGTGGTTGATGACGCGAACTACATTGAATTATTGGCCCATTCAGGTTTCCACGGCTATAGGTTCACGTGGGCAGTCCCCTTCAGGTTTGAAAATACACGGGTTTGTCACCCAAAATATCTGGAGTCTATTCAATCTTGGTGGGGAGAGTGGTTGGGGCCAACCATGGGTGGGAGGGTTTTAAATTTATGAGAACCTTAAGGTCGTTAAGGGAGAAGATAAAGGTGTGGAACAAGGAAGTGTTTGGGGACTTTCAGCTAAAGAAGTGCAGTTTATTGAAGAAAATCGAGGCGATTGATAAGGGGGAGGGGGAGAGGACTTTGACTTGCAATGAGTTGGAGGAAAGGAAATCCAAAAAGGTGGAGCTGGAAGGGATCCTGAAATTAGAAGAGATTAGTTGGAAACAAAAATCTAGGGTGACGTGGCTGAAGGAGGGGGATGGCAACACCAGCTTTTTTGATAAAGTCGCAATTGGGAGAAGATGTAGAAATGAATTGGTGCGTATTAAAGTTGGGGGCGATTATATTGAGTCTTTTGAAGACATTATTGGTGCGTTGTCTGGGTTCTACTCTAAGTTGTACAGATTGGAGAAATTATTTGATTTCAAATTATTAGGTGGAAGCACAAGGCACTTGGGGGACAGGAAAAGAGAGTGGATGGAGAGAGATTTTGAGGAGGAGCAGGTCAAGGATGCCGTTTGGGAGTTGGCTGGTGATAAGGCTTCTGGACCGGATGGGTTTACAATCAGTTTTTATTAATGTAATTGGGAGGTGGTGAAGTATGATATCATGAAGGTGATCTAGGAATTTTTTGGGAGCGGGATTGTTCATAAGTCTACCAATTCGACCTTCTTGGTGTTGATTCCCAAAAAGCCCGGGGATGTGGAGATCAAGGACTTTCAGCCCATTAGTCTTACTATGAGCTTGTATAAGATTATTGCTAAAGTTCTTTCTATCAGATTGCTAGATGTGATGTTGGTTTTGGTCTCCCAGCAGCAGAGTGCATTTGTAAAGGATAGGCAGATAATTGATGGTATTTTGGTGGCGACGGAATGTGTCGAGGATAGATTTAGAGTAAGAACCCCCGTGTTGGTCATCACGGTTGATATGGAGAAGGCTTACGACAGGGTTGAATGGGATTTCTTAGATCATATTCTTGAATGGAAAGGTTTTGGTGAGCGTTGGCGTCGGTGGATTGCGGGTTGTCTTAGCCTCTTAGGAATGTGGACTTCTCTTTCCTGGTGAATGGTGGTGTTCATGGGTTCATTCACTCCTCCAGGGGTCTTAGACAGGGGGATCCATTATCCCCGTTCCTGTTCTCTTTAGTGGGGGATGTTTTGAGTTGGTTTATGGAGGTCGCAGAGCAGAGGGGTTTTGTTAGAGGGTTTCGGGTTGGTAGGGAGGGCATCGAGGTTTCTCATCTTCAGTTCGCAGACGATACGACTATCTTCGTCGACTCTAATGCGTCTCAGGTTCGGGGCGTTAAAAGTGTTCTTAGATGTTTCGAGATAGTTTCGGGTTTGAAGGTCAACTTGGAAAAGTCGACTATTTCTGGGATCCATGTTGAGGATGGGGTGTTGTCTGAGTGTGCAGAGGTGTTTGGGTGTGGTATCGGAGCGTGGCCAATGTCATATCTGGGTCCGCCGTTAGGTGGTAACCCACGATCCTTGGCTTTTTGGGATCCGGTCATCGAGAGGATTGAGAAGCGGGTGGCATCGTGGAAGAGAAACTATTTGTCACTGGGAGGCAGAATCACTCTTATTCAGGCCTCATTGGCTGATTTACTACATGTCGGTCTTTAGGATGCCTAGGATGGTGTCTTCTCACATCGAGAAAGTTCACTTCAAGTTTCTGTGGGAGGGCAATGGAGGCAAAAAAGATCATTTGGTTAAATTGGACATCGTATGTCGGGAGAGGGAGCAGGGAGGCTTAAACCTGGGAAATACCGTGGCCAGAAATTCGTCTCTTCTTGCCAAGTGGCTGTGGCATTTCAACAACGAGCGGGATCATCTGTGGTGCAAGGTTATTGTGAGCAAGTATGGTATCCAACATAATGGCAGGGATTTGAGTCTTACGGCGCGATTGTATGCGGCTAGTCCGTGGAAGTATATGGTTGCGTTGGTTCCTATTTTCTTGTCTTTGGTTCATTGGTCTGTTGTTCGTTTGTGTTTTTCTGAACGGATCTTTGGGTCGGTGTGGAGCCTTTATGTTCTTGTTTCCCGAGGATTTTTAGGCTCGTCACTTCTCAGTCTTCTTTGGTTTGTGAGGTCCTCTCTTGGTCTGAGTCGGGTTTAGTTTGGAACCTCCCTCTTCGCAGGAATGCGAGGGAGGCGGACTGTATTGAGTTGAGTGCTTTGTTTGTTACTGTTGGGGAGGTGTTTGTGGGTTCCGAGTGGGGGACAGGAGGATCTGGATTCCTGATCTCGCAAGTGTTTTCTCATGTTGATCTTTTTTCAGTTAGTTTTGTCCTGATCGGGTTGGGCCCGGCTTCATTTCCGACTGCTTCTTTGTGGTCTCCGCCCGTCCCCCCTAGGGTCAAAGCTTTCACTTGTACCGCTTTACTTTATGGGGTTAACGTTGCAGATATGCTCCAAAGAAGGAGGAGGTTCATGGCCCTTTCTCCAAACATGTGTTTTCTGTGCAGAGTGGCGGAGGAGTCCCTGGATCACATTTTCATACATTGTCAGTTCACCTCGGAGATTTGGGGCTTTTTCATTCGGTCCATCGGGAGGGTGTGGGTGCTATTGGGGAGTATCTGTCGGCTTCTTGAGCAGTGGAGTTTTCTTGGTCTTATAGAGAGGGTCAATATCTTGTTTCTGATGGTCTTCCAGGCCATCTTGTGGATTGTGTGGAGGGAGCGGGATCAGAGGATTTTTCTGGACTCGGTTTCTTCGTCCACGAGTGTGATTGAGGGGATTTTGTCTTCCGTCGCCTCCTGGGCTTTGGTTCGGGGTTGTTTTGCTGGGTCTGTCATCGGCAGATATTGTGCGAGAGTGGTTTTCGATTTCTACGGTTTCCAGCCTTTCTCATACCCGGCCTATCCCCCTGGCCCCCCTTCCGGCAGGTTGGGTGAAGTTGTCCTTCGCAGCGTTCATTCCAGCCTTACCCGGTTCTTCAGGGATTGGGGGCGTATTCCGTGATCAGGGTGATAGGCCTATTTTTGTGTTCTCTGGACCGGCGGGTATGAGTGAGGCTGTGTGGACCGAGTTGGTGGCTCTTGTGACTGGTTTGAGGTTTGGTATACCCTTATTGTTGATTGGCTAGAGAGGCCAGACTTGTGTAGCTAGAGGGTCTCTCACTTGGTCCGCCTGGCGGGGTCCTTGGTTAGTGGGCAGAACTTTTTGTTCCTTGATGTGCCTAGAGAGCCGGACCAGCTGGCAGCAGACCTTGCGCGGAGAGGTGCTAGCAGGGTCACCATGGTCATCTGGGGACTTGGATTTGGTCATGTTCGACCTTAAGTTTCTTGACTGCGCTCGCAGGCGCACGTGTGTTGTGTTCTATGTCCGGACTCCTGGTTCATTGTCCTTTTCTTCTTTTGTAGTCACTGTTTGAGGTCTTCTCTTGAACTGCTGTACTTTCTTTCTGTCTTTATGTATATTTTCATGACCTATCAAAAAAAAAAAAATACCCAAATGGATTGTGATATATTGTTGATTTATAAATCTCATGATCGAACTGTTGTAAAAATTTTATTTGTTACCAATTCTATAATCCGTAGTTATGGTCCTACCGTCTGTTGTTAAACTCTTAAGATTCATTGTATGAATCTTACAATTCGATTCAATTTGATTTGACCCTAGATTGATTCAAATTAGTGAAGAAGTCGGTTTATGTTTGAATCTTACGATCTATACATTGAGTCTTATGATTTACGATTTAATCATACGATTCAAATGATTCAACTCTGCAAGACTGCAACACCAAAGAAAAATGACCTCTTCTTTTTTATTGAACAATTTTCCTTTTTCTCGTTTGATCCTTGTTTATATAGAATATGGTACTCTAGAACAATTAAATATACATAAAGAATTATTTTTTATGTATTTTAAACAATAAAAAACGCTTTTTCTAAGAGAAACCCAAAACCTAAACCCCAAACCCTATTTCTACTAAAATTACTATGAATCTTACAATTTACTATTCGATTCTAACCGGCGCTAACGAATTTTGACTCGATTCATGATTTGACAACTACCGTATTAATGAATAATGTTTAGTTTATGCATATTGCGACTTTAGTGTTGTGATGTTAATGTTATTTATTCATTCAGACTGGCAAGTAGGTGCAGGAGAAGCTAATGGAATCAGATCAATAACCGCATTTTACCCAGAGGAAGCTTCTAATTCTAATGGTATTCATGGATTTTCTGGTAAATCAAAAGCTGTAGTTGTTTTTCCTGCATTTTATAATTGCTTAATGTATTGCTTCAGTCAGCGTTTTAATCACGGGGCTTGGAGCGGATTTTACCAGAATGGAATCCTTTGGCAAAGTAGATGCTTTTGCAGACACTCTTGTAGGTTCTAGACTATCTTAGATTTCTGGAATGTCCAATCATAATGCATGCAGTTAGTATGCTTATTGATGCCTTGCAAGTGCTTTCAACAGGTTAGTGGAATTGACAGAAGCTGGCAGAGGCCTCCTGGTGTGGCTGCAAAACTCATAGACTGTAAAGCTTCTAATGGTAATTCTCTCAGCTTTCTGGTCTTCCTGTTCTGCTGTTAGGTAGCTACTTTCCTGGTCGGCTTGAAGGAATGTGTACAATGCCATATCCGTACACTTGGTATGAATGCTAGGAAAGCATGATTTCACCTAGGTCTAGGAGATTTGACACTGTATAGAATAAGGGAGCAAAATTGAATGACTCTAAACCCTCTATACCATTATGTTGATCAAGATCAAGCAATAATAATAAACACAGTATGAATGCTAGGAAAGCATGATTTCACCTAGGTCTAGGAGATTTGACACTGTACAGAATAAAGGAGCAAAATTGAATGACTCTAAACCCTCTATATCATTATGTTGATCTAGATCAAGCAATAATAATAAACACAGTAAAAACGAAGATCAAAATGATGCACACAGATATACGAGGTTCGGCAAAGCCTACGTCCACGGGAGAGAAGAAATTTCTACTATGTCAAAAACGAATTAGGGTTACAACTTATATCCTACCCGATATATAGGGCAAATCCCCATTATACCCTTACTGTACTGCCGGGGGCTCCCCCCGCACCCCTAACCCCATGGTACTGACCCAGCACAATGGGTTCCCCTGGGTCACGGGTAACATGGGGCCCCTCAGGTTTCTCCCCCTTGGATCTAGAGACTAGTGAATATGAGCCACCCGCCATCTCTAACACATTCTTTAATCGATCGGGAAACACTGCAGGGATGTTTAGCACAAACCAACTACTGGGGTTCAATCCTCGACTTGTATCACATGTACCACTATGCTGTTGGTGACTTTCCTTACAATTTGGCCAACATGGTCCTTAGTTTTCCTTGTGCTAGTGATATACATTCTTATTTATCATAAATATATATGAATTGAGCAGGTTTGTATTATATTGAGTATTCGCTGCAAAAACCTGGTGAAAGCTGCAGGCACATATTTTCCGCCATTGGGATGGCATCCAATGGGTGGTACAACAGATTATATACTGTAACAGGGCAGGTAGCTGTGAAATCACCAAATGTCTGAAGCTCTTATTCTTCTTCTTGTGTTTTAGGAAAGTTTGAATTTAGTCTAAAATTCAGTATTTTGCTGCAGTTTGTGGAAGAAGAATCAGCAAAATACAGATCCAAAATTGAAAGGGTAAGCTGAAACAGACCCATGAACACCACGGAACATTGGCGGAGTTACATAGGGGCAAGAAGGGGCAACTGCCCCTATTTCAATTTTGAAAAAAAAAATTGAAGTTGGCAATTACTTTTGTAACGTGTTACAAATATTCCCTGTCAAATTTTGTATTTGCCTCCCACCCTAGAATTTTTTTGTTGCCCCCTCTCAATAATTGTTTTTTCACTTTTTTATCCTCACTCTCTAGGGGGTGTCAATTGGTTCGGTCTAAACCGAAAGCCGAACAAACCAAACCGTCGGGTTTTTTTCTTCTTCCATTTTGGTTTGGTTATGGTTTAGAAAACAAAAAACCAAATTAATTTGATTCGGTTTACGGTTAAGTTTTTGAGTAAACCGAACTGAACCGAAAAAACAGAAGTATATTATATATATTATTTATATATATGTGTGTGTGTATAGTATAGAAATTAGCATTAATTTTGTCTTTTTTTTTTGTCAAAAATAGCATTAATTTTGTCAAACTGAAAACCGATTTTTTGTCAAATCTTGCCCCCTACAATAGAATCCTGGCTCCGCTCCTGCCAAGGAATCAATATTTATCTGTCTATATCTGGTTGCAGTCTTTTGGCCCTGTTATATGCATCAAACACACAAAAACCCTCCCTGGAAAGAGGAAAATGTAAATTTGAGCCTCATGAAGCTGACTTTAAGTGACTAACCTAACTTTTATTTATGGTGCAGTCCGTGGCGTCCTTCAGGATAATCTGATGAAGTGAGTTGGTTTTGTGGATTATTTCATCTTACAGCGTACTAATTTACAGAGGAGAATGGCTTTGATAATGCTCTTAATTTGTATTGTTGCACTGAAATGCAGTGTATTCTGCAAAAAAGTCGTAAGCTTTTTCATTAATTCATCTGGATTAATCTTGCCCCTGGCTTTTATGCTTTCTTGTTTTAGATGACGTTGCCCTAATAACTAGTAATGGTGCGAGACAGCAAATTTGTCAATTATTAGAGTTATTGAATATTAACTTTTGTATACAGTTTCTTCCTTGAGTGACTTATAAACTTTTTTGCACAAATTTACTTGAAGTATGCATCTTTCCAAATATGTATACTAATTTGTTCACAGAAAAACACAACTAATGCTGCTCATAGGACATGGAAAAAGCTTCCAATGTTCTGTCAAACTAATAAACTTTTGAGTTTGTAGGCTTGTTTGTACCTTATTTTGCTTTAAAACAGATTCAGATCTCCTGTGAATTTGAGCTGTGTGAATCTTGTAGGAACCTCACACGAGGTTGACACTGGTCTCCAGGTGGACACACTAAAAGGGTGACTAGCATTTTTAAAACTCCAAGAGACTTGTGAAGATGAAACTGGCTTCTACCTTAATCGGTGAAGGCCACCCTTTTTAGTGGCTTGCTTGAGACACGATTTGCCAAGGCAACTTCCTCCAACTCTCATATTATTAGGTGCATTATAGTATAACAACTCCCTTGTTATGGCCTTTGTGTAAATCTTTGACATTTTCTGTTTATTTTCTTATTTGATTTTCATCATAAAGAAGAATAATGCTTTGCAGTAATTATCTATACTACTATTTAAAGAGAAGGCACCATTTTAGTGAAGAAATGAAGCCTAACCTATTTTTTGTTTTCTCAAATACCTTTTGAACTTTTACAAATTCTTTTCATACACAACCATTTGCTCTCTTGCCTTAATTCAAGTAAAGAAAAAAACTTGTTACTTACTAGAGAATAAAACTTTTTAATATAAATTTAATTTTTAAAGTTAATCCCTCTTTTATTTATCAGTTTACACTAAAATTAGATACGTTATATAGCTCTCATCCAAATCTTTCCGATGACATCCATTTCTATAAATTTATATTCAATAATTATTACATTGTCCTCAACTAAAATATTTTAAAATTAAAATTTATAATAAAATATGTAACTATTGTAGCCATAGAAATTACATTTGCAAGTAGATGTTCAATTGTATGAGTTTTTTTAATTTTATAAATGTGGAGAATTCTACTATGCCGATCTCGGCATAGTACCAACCGATTATTAACGGTTGAGATTTTATATATTAAAATATTTGATGGCTTAGATAAATTTCTCCACTATACAGATGAGAAAATGTCGACACTATAGACTAACTATAAATATATATATATATTTCTTCGCTTTCACTTGAATTTCGGTTTGATAGATCAAGATGAATCAAAAGTTAACCCATATTTTCTTGCCCCCGAACCTCAACCTATCCTTTTTTTTTTTTTTTGGTGTGTGTGTTAATTGTATTTACTTTTGCTTGGGTTTGGTATAATGGCAACAAGTACTCTTCAAACCTTGGCCATCACTAACACTTCTCCTATAGTTTGAAAGTATGTTACAACAAACCTTTTCTGTTAATAACGATTAATAAAGTAACAAAATAAATATTTTTTGCTTATGAAAACATATTTTAAGGACAAAAATACCCATATATACATTGTTTAATGGTTTTAAGAACAAAATAAGTTTTTATGTGGAAGAGGAAAGAAGTTTCTTAACATTGAAAATTGTGAAAACCTTGGCTATCTCTTATAATTATAAGATAAAAAATAAAATTGGAAAATAGAAAATTAAAAAGAAAATAAAAGTAGCAAAACATAAAAACAAAAAGACAAAAAGAAAAAGTTAAAAAATATAAAATATAAAAAATAACAAAAAATTAAAAATTAAAAATAAACAATTAAAAAATAGCTGATGCTTATTACAGATCGTTACACCCCTATGGTTTGGTCTATATGGGTGTAATTACCAAGGTTTGAGGGTACTTATTGCCACTATACCAAACTTAAGGGGGTGTTACAGTAATTTTCCCTTTTTTTTTTTTGTTTTCAGATTCTAAAAACATTAAACCGTAAAATGAATTATGGGCCGGTACATTCACCGGGCTTGACGTAGTCACCGGTTTAACAGTCCTCAAATTGATAATGCCTTGTGTATCCGCTAAGCCACAAAGTACAGAGGACGACAGAGTTTTGATCAAAAAAAAAAAAAAAAAAGGGGACGACAGGGTCAAATCTCTCTCTCTCTCTGTCTCCATTTTCATCTCTTTAACCAAGCAACGGAAAAGCTATGAAATCCTAGCTCCCATAGTTCTCTGATCTCTCTATTTCTCGATCTGTACATGTCCATGGCTGCCATCAACGATCGCCTTACGAGACGCGCAATAAGAGTTTCATTTCTGAAACCCTAACAAGTTACTGCTCATCGATTTCGTCATGTCCGCTTCTCAAATCCTAGGCGGCACTTCTCGCGCAGGTCGCATTGTCGGCCCCTCACTGGACAAGATCATCAAGAATGTGGCCTGGAGAAAGCATTCCCAACTTGTTGCTGCCTGCAAATCCACCATTGACAAGCTTGAATCCCTCACAGATTCGTTAGACCCTATCGCAAACTCACCTATCCCAGGATTCGCTCTTGCTGATGCCGAATCTGTTCTCCAACCCATAATTCTTGCTCTCGATTCGGGTTCTGTCAAGGTTGTCGAGCCAGCTCTCGAATGTGCCTTCAAATTGTTCGCGCAAGGCCTGATCCGCGGAGAGATCAATCGTTCCGAGGGCAATGACAATCATCCATTTTTATTCCGGTTAATTGAATCCATCTGCAAGTGTGCCGGACTTGGGGACGACGGGATCGAGCTCGCCGTGTTGAAGGTCTTGCTTTCTGCAGCTCGATCTCTATGCGTGTTGTTCAGAGGGGCTTGCTTGGTTCATGTTGTTAAGACCTGCTACAATGTGTATCTTGGCAGCTTGAGTGGCACCAATCAGATCTGTGCAAAATCAGTTCTTGCACAGATTTTGATGATTGTTTATGCGAGGGTTGAGGAGGATTCCATGGAGGTTAATGTTCGGACTGTTTCCGTTAGTGAATTGTTGGAGCTGTCCTATAAAAACTTGAGTGATGGGAATTCGATTCAATTTGTTCAGAATTTCATTAACGAGGTAATGGAAGGAGGTGAAGGAATCCAGGATTTTAAACCGCCGGTTGAATTGCAAAATGGGAAAGTTTCATGTTCCTCAGAGGATTCGAGAAGTGAGTTGGGTGACAGGGAGATGAACGATGGAGTCGAATCAAGTTCTGGTAGTAAGATCAGGGAGGACGGATTTCTCCTGTTCAAGAACTTGTGCAAGCTTTCTATGAAGTTCTCGGCACAGGAAAATCCAGAAGACCAAATTCTTTTGAGGGGAAAAATTTTGTCTCTGGAGCTGCTAAAGGTCGTGATGGATAACAGTGGCCTAATTTGGCGAACAAACGAGAGGCAAGTGCTGATATGCTTGTTATGAAGTTCAGTATTTATTCTCCGGCAATCTATTTCGTGTTTATACAAAATGATATAAGTTTTCTTTTGTTTTGATGTTTTACCTGTCTTTCATGATGATTTTCACCAAAAATGAGAATTGATCATATTTTTATATTATTATACTTGGTAATTTGGTTTAGTTGAAATGGTTGGGAAGCCGTACGACCAAAAAGAAAAATCTGAGAGTAAACCTATTTTAGATGGAAAAACCTTTCATTAGCTTGAAATCCTAGTTATGTTGGTGACAGAAACATAATTTGATGAGCATTTTCAAATCGTTTTAAACAAGTGTTATCAAATGCAGGATGCTCTGGAAGATTGAACCGTGTGGATAATCAACCAGGAGACTATGATTTTTGTAGTTCTTGGTCTTGAGTTAATACCGGTCATTGTTTGTTTCAGTGTATATATGCATACATGAACATTCTTAATTGTTTGATTCAGTTTATATATTAATTATCTTTTAGCGTTATTTCTAAACTTTATGTGTTATTCCTATATTACCTGTTGTTAATTTAAAAATCTAGTTATATAAACACAGTTTGTGGGGTTGACCTGCTGGTCGAAGTATCGAACCATTCTCTCAGAACCAGTTTTTTAGGAGTGGTAAAATAACTGCTTGGAAATGAATCGAGATGTCAGAATTGCACTAAATTTAAATAGTTGATGCAAAGACTAATTTTTAAAGGTGAGGCATGAGGCAAGATACTGCCAGACTTAGAGGTTGAACTATAGGCCACTCTGAGATGCGAGCTTCATGGACATGTCTTTTAAATTCAGATTTTTGAAGCTTTAGAACATTAAAATTAAGTTAGATATCCTGTAATTTGATGGTTTTAACTTACAACTTCAAACTTCCAAGTTTCAAGATTCAAGAATCTGCCCTTGAGAGTTGAGACACATTATGTAAGTAACAGAACCGGTGTCTGTCCAGCAGCTGCTATGATATTGTGTTTAGGGCAACTTTCTGGAATCCCTAACGGAAGACATTTTTCCTCTACTTATGGGAAGGAAATTAAACAGATCGTTGTGTTCAAGGAGAAATGAAATAAAAAACAGTCAAACAAATTGAATAATTTTAAGTTGAGACACCTTAGTTATCACCATTAGCTTACATTTTTTTTGTTGTCTCAATTTGTGATTCTTTCTTCTTTAAATTCTTCTGAATGTCTTGAGGATGCCTTGTCTGAAGGAGTGAACCTCAAATGTTTTTAAGAACACCATATAGCAGTGGTAGGCTTGATCTTTCTAATGCCATGGTATGAACTTTTTTGTCTAGCAAATTCACCAACATATTTACTAGTTCATTAGCAACAGCAGTGGTCTTTGTCCAAAGAACTCTTAAGTGGTATTGTTGAAGTATTAAGTTGTAACAAAGTTTAATAACAACTAATTGTTCAGTTATCAACAATTGATGGTTATAGGCAAGGATCTCGTAGATGCATTTTCTTTGAGAGA
>JAUPMG010000014.1:451418-463834 GCA_031762675.1 Pachysandra terminalis | reverse complement strand
ATACACTTCTCTGCCAAGCTTAAGGAAATATTTGCAACCTTTTGGCCATGTAAGTTTGTGAGCTCGAACACCATCACAATATTTCATAGTTGGTTAGGGCCATCCCCTTTTAACAAGTTCTATCAGTGTAATTCTTGACCATCTAACTATTAATCCAACATTTGATTGTACTGTAGTAACCACATTTGTTGTATCAATTTGACTATTTGGTCAGTCGCTTGCTTTTTGATGCACGAGCTGTGGACCATGCACACAAGTACTGTTTTGCTATTCCAATCTAGTTAAACCTATATATTCAGTCAAATTATGCATATTCATATTATTTCTACTGACTCCATTCAGGTCCTTTCCAATCTTCCTCTAGTCCTTTTAGATTTTTCATTTGCACCTTTTCACAGGTGCCTGTTTAGGCCTCTATGTTATAAGGCCAAACTATATCAGCCTATCTTCATTTGTTCTATCCCTTGTTGGGTTTTTCTAGTCTCTCTTGGATATTGTAGTTCCTTAGTTTATCTTTCCTAGTCACCCCACACATATATCTTATGAGTATGTTACTCCTTTGTTTCTCAACATTCTGCTCCAAATATATATGTATATCACCATTTATATGTAAGAGTCATCTGAGTACACATGAACTTCTCTTTTTTGCCTTTGTCATTTTCATTTATTTTATGCATTGTTCTTTTAGTAAAATGTATTAAAACCCTTTTAATTCCCTCAGATATTTGCAGGACTGCCAACGGCCTTCTGAAGACTGCACTAGGTCCACCTCCGGGTTCTACCACAACTTTATCTCCAGTTCAGGATATTGTGTTCCGTCTTGAGTCTGTTAAGTGCTTGGTTAGTATCATTAAATCAATGGGAATATGGATGGACCAACAGCTGAGAATTGCAGATTTCTCTCTGTTGAAGAGTCATGAGAGTTTTACAGCAACTGAGAATCATAGAACATCTAATGGAGAAGGAGTTGATGAGCTGCACTCAGAAGTGCACTCGGAAGCAAATTCTGAATTATCGGATGCTGTTACACTTGAGCAACGGCGGGCTTATAAAATAGAATTTCAGGTGAGTTATTATTTTACTTGGACTGTGAGGCACAATATCATTATGTTATAATGACCCTTCATGTACACTTGGTCTACACATTTATGGCTGGTTGCCCCATAAATTTGCATGAGAAATTACCATGTTTACTTAAACTCCAGGCTTATCATTTTTTACCCTTCAGTTCTGGTATAATGCTTTCTATCTTTGTTACATTGTACTGGGAAAAGACTATTTATATTTGTGATGCCAACTTCATTGGATTAATGCAGAAAGGTATTTCACTATTCAATCGGAAGCCTTCCAAGGGAATCGGTTTTCTAATAAGCACCAAGAAAATTGGTGGATCTCCAGAAGAAGTGGCTTCTTTTCTTAAAAATACTACCGGTCTGAATGAAACCGTGATTGGAGACTATTTGGGTGAAAGGGAAGAATTTAATTTGAAAGTTATGCATTCATATGTGGATTCCTTCAATTTTGAAGCAATGAATTTTGGTGAAGCGATTAGATTTTTCCTACGGGGATTCAGGTTACCTGGAGAGGCACAGAAGATTGACCGCATTATGGAAAAGTTTGCTGAACGATATTGTAAATGCAATCCAAATTCTTTCAGTAGTGCAGATACTGCATATGTTCTTGCCTATTCTGTGATATTGCTCAACACTGATGCCCATAATAGTACGGTGAAAGACAAGGTGAGCTTGCTGAAATCTTCCTATTCAACTAGTACAGAGCCATCAATTTTTTCCTGTGGATAATTCATCAGGTTAAGTGCTTGTAAATAATTAATTTCTTTTGTCTTTGCCAATTTTTGTGTCGGATAAAACAAAAGAGTTGAGATCTCAAATTAAAATAATTAAAAGCAAGAATTTATTGTTTATTATGTATATATATCATCAACCGCTCAAAAAGAAGAAGGAAACTGTTCTGTGAGGGAAATATTTGAACATAAAATGTTTCAGGGGATATCTAATCTCACACAAGACATTAAAGTTTGTTTTGCATATTCTTAAGTATTCTTAAATCCTAGTAAATTATTTTGCAAGTTCTATAATACCAACTAATTCTCTGACTAGTTTTGTCTGGATGCTACTACTTCCCCAAATAGTTGCAAATCTCATTTTGAAGAGCATTTGATTTCCAATTGAGAGAGATTATTGGTTTTTTTTTTGCAAGGGTGATAAGAAAACTTGAAATGAGAAACTGTATACAGTATGCACACACATGCACATACTGGTGACTTTTGTTCTGACTTGCATCATGTATTTGGATTTGTCTGCTAAGATGTCCAAGGCTGATTTCATTCGGAACAACCGCGGCATAGATGATGAAAAGGATTTACCGGAAGAGTATTTGGGAGCCCTCTATGACCATATTGTGAACAATGAGATAAAGATGAGTGCTGCTTCTTCTGCCCCACAAGGCAAGCAGGCAAACAGCTTCAATAAGTTATTGGGCTTGGATGGTATACTCAATCTAGTCAGCTGGAGGCAGACAGAAGAAAAACCTTTAGGCGCAAATGGGGTTCTAATAAAGCACATCCAGGAGCAGTTTAAAGCAAATACAGGAAAATCAGAGTAAGCTAACATATGATAATTTTAATTATTGATTTTTTACAAGGCTGCTCTACCAACAACATGTTGCAGGTGGTGCGCAGCCTGGGGAGTTTAGCCATGGTTTTCCACTTGGTATAGATCTTGGGCCAATTTTTTTCCAACTGGATGATTTTAACCACCTGTAATAAGTTGATACTATTAGATTTTTCAGACCCTCAAATGCCTTTTGACAAGCTGGTTATGATCATTCATCCAGTCTGATGGTGCAAAATTGTGGCTGTTGGATGGAGGTTCCCGCTCCTCTTCTTGGCTACCTTCTGTCATTATGTCACTTGTGAATCTTCCCTATGGTCTATCAAATGGATATTTTGATTCTGAGTAAATTGCATAAACCTCACTCAAGGTTTCTGTAATATACTGACTCCACCAAGTGTTTCTTAGTAACAGCAGTAGTCCTAGGTTAAATTGCTGCCAAATTAAGTGATAGAAATTGATAAAGTTGGACAAATACTAAAATAATGGTAATTTAGTACTAATAGTTTGATGATATAATAAAATGATAGTATTATTCTTCAGTAATTAGTAGTGGCCAAAGAATAATATGTTATATTAATGGTATAATAATTGTTTTGGAAATCTAACATTTATATTTAAAAAAATTATAAAGCATTAAGAACAATATTGTGATTGCCGTTAACCTGACGTGTCAGAGAAGTGAAGTCTTTAATTTCTGAAAACTCAGAAGGGGTCTCTGCCTGTTCACAGAAACCTCTGTACTTGTCTGTTTCATTTTATTTTGACTTTTAAGGGAAATCCATTATCATTTGATATTGCAGGTCTGTCTATTATGCTGTCACAGATGTAGCAATATTAAGATTTATGCTGGAAGTCTGCTGGGCTCCAATGCTAGCTGCATTCAGTATGACTATTGACCGGAGCGAGGACAAGGTAGCCACGTTTCAGTGCTTACAGGGCTTCCGATATGCTGTGCATGTCACTGCAGTGATGGGTATGCAGACACAGAGAGACGCTTTTGTTACATCTGTGGCCAAGTTTACGTACCTTCATTGTGCTGCGGATATGAAGCAAAAGAATGTTGACACTGTGAAGGTTAGTTTGTAGGGGCATCATCCCCATAAGGGAAGATCATTTTTGTTATTTTGGTTTTTGATGCTCTAGTGGGAGCAGGATCTGTATGTTTAGGATTACTTGTATCAGTATATTTGCTTTTAAGGCCTCCTGTAGAGCTATCTGTACCATATTGGTGGAGCTAATTGAATCACCCTGGATCTGATCTTCATATTCTTCCACCCGTTGGAAATATTCTTTTTGTCGATTTTACAAAAATAATGATGATAGCTCTGGTGCTTATGCTTAAAATTATTTAATCAGGCCAATTTGTGACATGAAGTAGGTGGGGCATATGCACACTCCATCTATGAGGCATATGGTGACAGTAGGTTTCACATAACGTGCTCAACCATTCTCTACTTTCTCATTTGTTTGCTTTTCTTTTTTCAGGCAATAATATCAATTGCCATTGAAGATGGTAATTATCTTCAGGAAGCATGGGAGCACATATTAACTTGCCTCTCCCGATTTGAGCATCTACAGTTGTTGGGAGAGGGTGCACCGCCTGATGCATCATTTTTCACTGCACCTCTCTCTGAAACAGAAGAGAAGACACAGAAGTCTACAGGTTTTCCATCCTTGAAGAAAAAAGGAAATCCTCTCCAGAACCCAGCTGTAATGGCTGTTGTTAGAGGGGGTTCGTACGACAGCACTACTCTCGGAAACAATACCCCAGGGTTGGTCACTCCAGAACAGATCAATAATTTTATTTCAAACTTGAATCTGCTCGACCAGATTGGGAACTTTGAGCTCAACCACATATTTGCTCATAGCCAAAGGCTGGACAGTGAGGCAATAGTTGCTTTTGTAAAGGCTCTCTGCAAAGTATCAATGGCAGAATTGCAGTCTCTGACAGATCCTCGAGTTTTCAGCCTCACAAAACTAGTTGAAATTGCGTAAGATATGCATATATATAGATATTTTTTTCTGCTGAAGTTTTGTTAATAGTAGCTCTTATATATTTAAATTTTATTTATTATTTTGAGCAACATCGATACAAAATTGCATTTGCTTGTCAGGATCTATGTTATTTGTAAGGAACTGAATCCAAAATTTTCTTAGATAGCTGATGTTTAAGATATTTGCTCATTGGGTATCAGCCCTAGAAACAGCGAGTCATATCAGCCGATATGATAGTGCGTGGCCAACACAAATTGATACAGGACAATACCAACCTTGCCCTACTTTACAAAATCCAAAAAAAAAAACAAAGAAACAAAAAGAAAAAAAAAAAGTGTTAAAAATGTAGATTGTTATTTTGATTGAAAAAAGGATGAAGAAATAAAAACAAAATAAAGTATAAATAATACGCAACCTCAATGCAGATGAAACCTTAAATAGTATTTAAGAAGCTAATAGTGATCACATACTATATATACAGTATCATGACAAAGAAAGTAAAGTTCACAAAGTAAAAAAAAGAAAAGGAAAAAAGAAAGCAAAAACATATATGATGCATAAATAAGTCAAATAGGTGTTGAACCTGCTGGCCATAACTCCCACTATTAGCAATCGTCGGAGAAAGGGTTGAAGAAGTCGGCATAATCCTGCTGGGTTCATCTAGTTGGACTCGGTATCATAAGTCCCACTAGTCTAGGGCAGCTGTCATAGCTCTGATTATCAGTGCACTGGTCGTGGTAAGCACCTACGAATTGACTGTAATGATGACGATGATAAATAGATTTCCCACAAATCTCATATGGCTAGTCATATCTTGGTGGTCATTTGAGTTCAAAATGATGAAAAAAAAACTTTAAAAATGCTTCTGAATGTTGTCAATCGGACTGCTATGACTTGGTCGATACGTATCAGCATATCTGTGTACAACAGTATACATTGACTGTACAATTGATTTTTTCTCTTAAAGCATCAGCTGATATGACCGATACAAGGCCGAATCGTATTGCGTATCAGCCGATACATAGTCTCTACTAATATTTATAATATTGGATAAAGGTATCACGTCGGCCACCTTAAAATCCAATACGACTCTGCCAATACTTGAAACCTTGTAGAGAGCACATAGCGGACAATCACCAGATGATTTAGGGTTTCTGAAAATTTAATATTTTAATTAGTGGAAGCTAAGATTAAGGAAATTAGCATCAACACAAGGATTTAGATTTGATATTTGGGCAGATCAAGGGCTGGAATTTGTACTGTTTTAAACAGAAACCGAGGTAAGATTCTGGGAAATTTGGCAAATTGTATGGGTGGAACCAGGATCAAATGGTGGTTGATTATTGACAAAAAATAATATTGCCATACTTTGGGTTTTCAAAAATGAGTTGTAAATGTTGTATATATTGCTCGATGGAGGGGGATACAAAACTTTGGGGAATATTGCTGTGTATTGCAATATTTTGAAAATAACTTACAGACAAGAATCCAAAAAGAAGAAGAAAAAAAAAAAAAAAGAGATCAAGGGTTCTCTTTTGTCATGTGAATGTACAATGTCTTCTTGTATGGAGAGAAATAAAAAACTATCCTTTCTATGCCCATAAGGTGTGAAGAAAGAGGATGAGGTTTTTAGATTTGAAAGATACTAAATGGAAGGGGAAAAAGTAGAGAAAATAATTGAGAAGAGGAGGAATAAGAGAAGAAAGGCTTGCATACCTCATTCATTGATTGATTCTCTAACTAATTGGCTGACTGATTTTTCCTATTGCCTTGTCATAATACGAGGTTGCATTTTATGGGCTTTCTAGAACCAAGGTTTGCAATGTCAATATCGCAAGAAATGTCGCAAATCAGTAAGACCTGCGACATTTTGCGACATCTGGGGAAAAAATGGGAAATGGAGGTAAATCTTAGTTTTTTGTTGAAATTTTGATCCCAACTCCTAGATGAGCATAATTGAGGCCTAAATACACCTTAATACTTCAAAACATGCTAAAAAAACACTCCCTTAATCAAGACCATTAGTTGAGGGGGGTTAAGGTTGATGCTGTAGTGTCGAGCTGTCAGTTCCAGACTCCAGTTGTACAAAAAGTCAAAAAGTAATACATTCAATTAAGCTCAAGCTACTATAATGTATGATTGTTCCTATAAAAGTAGATTGTTCCTATAATTCTTACTAACAATTTATTTATGTTTTCCTAATTTTATAAGATTTAAAATATATATATATATATATATATTTTTTTTTTCACTCATGTCGCATTAAGAGGGAAATCTGCAATTTCCCTTGGATTTCATGTTGACACTTCAAAAATTGTCGACGACATTGAAAACCCTGTCTAGAACTTTGTTTCTTTTTAGAAGGTTTTTCTTCCAGCAACTTTTTCACTTTCTAAGTTGATGATAAGTTTGGTAATCGTGTGTTTGAAGTTGCCTTTTGGACGAAAGGCAGATTACATGTTTGGTAAACAAAATGTTTTTTTTGCTATTAGGTCCTGTGAGCATCATTTTATTCCAGTAATATCCAAACTCCTTTGAAACATATCTGTAGGTTCCTCTAAAATTGAGATGTGAGTGGGTAAAATACCCATTGTTTCCATCATTTTTTCCGAAGAAAATCATGAGCGGCGTTCTTAACTGCACTCGAAATAGTGTTACTTAACCTTTGTTCTTTTTTAGTTTTTGCGAATTAACAGTAAGAAGGTAAATGTTTGAAAAATATAACTTCAGAACTTTGCTGATTACGGGTTCTAATTATTTATATATTTATTTTTTGATTTGCATTTGTGTCAAACCTAAATGTGGGATGAATGTTATAATAATGTAAGGACTTCCATTTCTTATGCAGGCATTACAATATGAGTCGGATCAGATTGGTGTGGTTTCGCATATGGAATGTTCTTTCGGAGTTCTTTGTCTCAGTAGGATTATCAGAAAATCTCTCTGTCGCGATATTTGTGATGGATTCATTACGACAGCTGGCTATGAAATTCTTAGAGCGTGAGGAGCTGGCTAATTACAACTTCCAAAATGAGTTTTTGAGGCCTTTTGTGATTGTGATGCAGAAAAGCAGCTCTGCAGAAATTAGGGAATTAATAGTTCGTTGTCTATCCCAAATGGTCCTCAGCCGTGTCAACAATGTGAAATCTGGATGGAAGAGCGTTTTTATGGTAAGCTAATGTATCTGATGGATAATATTTTTTAAAAAAATACTTTTTCTTTTTTTATTGGTATTGATGTGAGGTATAATGGGTACATCTATCTAGATATAAGGAAGTAATGATTATATGAATAACAGCAGTTGTTTTGTGATATTGTAAATACTCTTACCACCTTAACCTTTCTTTAAGTTCATTTTTTTTATACCTCTTTCTTTCATCATGTTGCATGTATGCATGCCCATGTGTAAGTAGTGGGCTATTTTTCTTATAATGAGAATGTTAGAGAAATGAACAAGTTCAACCTTTCACACATCTTGCTGTTTATGTGATGCTGGTCTTATTCCCAGGTTTTCACCACTGCTGCAGCTGATGAACGCAAGAATATAGTCTTGCTGGCTTTTGAGACAATGGAGAAAATAGTTCGAGACTATTTTCCATACATAACTGAGACGGAAACTATGACTTTTACTGATTGCGTTAGATGTCTCATTACCTTCACAAATAGCAGATTTAACAGTGATGTTAGCCTTAATGCCATTGCATTCCTTCGATTCTGTGCTGTCAAACTTGCAGATGGTGGGCTTGTTTGCCAGGACAAGAGCAATGGTGGAGATTCATCCATTGCACTAGTGCATGAAGACACTTCAGGGGGACATGGGTTCACAAACAAAGATGATCCTGTGTCTTTTTGGGTTCCTTTACTTACAGGTATTTGCTTTAAAACTTTATCCGAGCAATCATTACATGGGCTGGCAGCAGCATATCAGAAGTGATGCCAGGTGGCACCCACCACTTGATTGGTACATGCGAAATGTCTACTTTGAATGTTGTGGATGGACAATATACTTTTCTCAAGTTATGATTTAAAAATTTAATGGATTTTTCAAAAAATACAGAATTTCTACAATCATGGTTATTTTACTGTATTGAGTCTGCAGATTAACTACTAACTAGAAGAGAGAAAATAGTGAAAAGAAATAGGGTTGTCAATGAGAGATCTAAGAGAGGTTATTTTGGAGAGAAGTGTGTGAGAGAGATTGAGGTGAAATAACCAGTGAAGTCATGATTTTAGGAGTTTCTGTTCTTAATAAATATTTCCGGGGTCACCGTGTTAGAATAAATTGTATGCCTTGTTGTCCAAAAATTCTATTTTTACAGAATCTTGATTTTGGAATTTACAAAAAGCACACGAAAATCATGTTCCCTACCATTTTGAATCTGTCTAAAAGCCTAAGAGATCTTTGACTTTTACACCAGCTTATTTTATGATTGTAATCATTTGAATATTTTTCCATTAACCATTTTGTTGTCTGTTGAGAGCCAGGAAGAATGCATTATGTCAAATGGTTACTTTCATTTGGCAGATCAATTTTGGGCATAGAATGTTGTGGGAGGACACACTCTCTTTCAGTGTCTATGTGGCACTATGTTGCATTTGTATGGGTACGAGTGCCAGAATTTTACACAGTTATGGAATGTTTAGATTGTACAATTTTGAGACATTAGGATTCATGGACATGGCAGAATGTTTAAATAATGCTTAGAAAATAAATACATTCATAGGATATGCTGGATTAAACGATATAATATTTTGAACATATATATATATGTATGTGTGTATGTTTAATGAGTTTCATGATGTAATGTTACCCGAAGGGTACTTTTATTGGACAACACAATGTACTTTATATTAGATACTTACATGTGAAAATGAATGAAAAACGAGATATCTGTGTCTGATTGTCATACCAGAATCGGTTAGTGTCAGAGTTGAACATGCATCTGGTTAGCACTCTGAATTGTTTAGACATGTCCATTGTTCACACAACATAGATGTAGCGTTCTTATATGCTGTTGTCCCTTGAGTACTAGATTTATCAAGTCTTTTCTCAGAGAATCAGATATACGTTTACATGTCTATTCTAAAGTGTGTTGTATATCTTTTGCAAATGCTGTTTCAGGTTTGTCAAAACTAACTTCTGATCCCAGACCAGCTATCCGTAAGAGTGCTCTGGAAATGCTCTTTAACATTCTAAAGGATCATGGACATCTTTTTTCACGTCCTTTTTGGGCCGGTGCTTTCAAATCTGTTATTTTTCCCATATTCAGTAGTGCTCTGGACAGGAGAGACAGAGAACAATTGGATGATGGCCAGCTTTCTTCAGGTTCCAAATCTCCACAACCTGAGGGAAATGTGTTGTGGAGTTCTGAAACTTGTACAGCAGCATCACAGTTTTTAGTGGACCTATTCGTTAGTTTCTTTGATGAGGTCAGGTCACAACTATCAAGTGTTGTATCAATACTGACAGGTTTTATAAGCAATTCTGGCCCAAATTCTGCTAGCACCGGGGTAGCTGCATTGTTGCGTTTGGTAGGTGAAGTGGGCTGTAGGCTTTCAGAAGATGAGTGGAGAGATATTTTTCTGGCGTTAAAAAATGCAGCTGCTTCAAACCTGCATGGATTTCTAAAGGTTGTAAGAACCATGGACAACATTGAAGTTCCTGAAGTTGCTCACTGCAATACAGATTCTGAGATGTTTTCGGACCATGGATTCACTAATGATGACATTGAGGATGATAGTTTGCAAACTGCAGCTTACGTGGTTTCCAGGATGAAAGGTCATATAGCTGTGCAGCTCCTCATACTACAGGTAGTTACATTTCTGATCCTCTCTTTATTTCACACACATGTGTGTTTGAATTCGGATTCAACTCGGGGATCGGATGGGATGGGACGATCCAAAATTAATAATTTTTTTTTTCTTTCAAAAACTCAACTCGATCCGGATCGCCGATCCCAAGTTGGATCGCCCGATCCGTTTTGGGATCGGACCGAGTCATTAAACTAGGGTTTAATTGTGTATCGGATTCAACTCGGGGATCGGACGATCCTTCACACTATGCACACACACACACACACAGAGGACTGGACTCATTATCCGTTCTATCCCACGTTGAACCTCCTTTGAGTTGTCCCATATTTTTTTTCAGCCATTCAAAATCATCAATCTGACTTGTGTATGAGCTTTGGGATAATTTATTCCAAGAAATACCTGGATGTGGGTGGTAATATAATTAAAATGTGATTTTTGATTGATTGGAGTGGTGGAACAAGATTATTGTTGCTGACCCCAACAAGTTGGTATGAAGTTGTTTTTTGGTTGAGTTGTGTTGCTCTACTTGTAGGGCATTTTTTGTTTTGTTTTCTTTTTTCTTTTTGAAAGAGAATATATTACTGTTATTGACCCATAACCATCTATTCGTTATCTCATTTTTATTTTATTTTTCCTCCTTTTAACAGGTCATAACCGAACTGTATAACGCACACCAGCAGTGCTTATCTGCTGCCAACATGATGATCCTTCTAGAACTACTTTCAACTGTTTCATCTCATGCCCACGAGCTTAACTCTGATTCAACCTTACAGCATAAATTGCAGAGAGTTTGTTCCATCTTGGAAATCTCAGAACCACCTATGGTCCACTTTGAGAACGAGTCTTCCCAGAATTACCTAAACATTTTGCAAGCTTTACTCACTGAGAACCCATCTATGTCCGAGGAGTTGAACATCGAACCCCAACTGGTTGACGTATGTGAAAAAGTATTGCAGATTTACCTGAACTGTGCCGGAATTCGACCCACCCAGAAGTCGATCGACCAGCAGGTGCTGCATTGGATAGTTCCCTTGTGTTCAGCAAAGAAAGAGGAATTGGCTGCTAGAACTTCTTTAGTCGTGCTAGCTTTGCGGGCATTAAGCGGGTTGGAAAGGGATTCATTCAGAAGGTACGTGTCACAATTCTTTCCGTTGTTGGTAGAGCTTGTAAGAAGTGAGCACAGCTCTGGAGAAGTGCAACGAATCCTGAGCTACATGTTCCTATCATGTATAGGTCCAATTCTAATGGAATTGTGATTATTTACAATAAATTACATAGATTGCACCAACCTGTAAGTCATCTTTGCTTGCTGGTTTGATCATTTTGCTGGCTAGAGAGCATGTTCACTATATATGTATGCATTTTTTTGTTCTGTAGAAATAATGAAATATGCAGAGGCTGAAACATGGTTTCTATGATGTACAGTACAGGTAATATATTGATTACCTTGTGTGATTTTGGGCCATCGGTTTCGTCCTTTGTGCTTTTGTGGAAATTGTTCAGGCTTACAATTATATAGACCGTGTCTTGGAAGGGTTCACTAATAACATAAGAGACGAGATGACCGTGGCGATGGAGACTGGTAAAGACCTGTGGTATCATCACTACAAGTAGGGGTGTACAAGTTGGCCGGGCTAGCAACAAATGGACTGGCTGCGTGTATTGGTCCAGCACGATTTGGGCCGTCCCCAGGCACGGCACGATAAGCTTTATAGTGCTCTGCCAGTAGTCCATGGCACGGTACAGGCACAGCTGGTTAGTTAAATTCTGAAAGCACCTTCTAATAGGGCTATAAACAAGCCGAGCCGAGCTTTGTCCAGCTTGGCTTGTAAATCTTGAGCAAGGCTCGGGCTCAGCTCAAGCTCGTTTAAAAAAATTAGATTCAAGCTTGTTAAGACAGTTTTGGATCGAGTCCAGGACCTTTGTAGACAGTTTTGGATCGAATCAAGACCATTGTAGACATTTCTGGAT
>JAUPMG010000014.1:410334-426664 GCA_031762675.1 Pachysandra terminalis | reverse complement strand
AACCCCAAACACCTCTCCCCTCCCCAACAAATCATACCCTATTGCCCCTTGCTACTTTTAACTGCATTTCAGTAACTTTTTTTGGACCCAAAGATTATTTTGCATGATGCGCACTCCTAGAATCGCAGCGATATTTGTTTGACAATTTTTGGTCCCTTCATATTGCTCATGTTAAATGAATCTGTTGCTTTAAATTTTTGTCCTTTGGCTATGTTAATTTGCCCTTACTGACATTTCTTTTGGAACTAGTATTTTCTTTGCTGATATCCTGTTCTTGCCTCTTGAGCAGATTTGCTGCTGCACTTATTGATCAACCTGTCTGGGTAATGAACATCGTGCCCATCAATGGACCAGATACTCTGCCTGTAATTTTTGACAGAGGGTTGATTGGAATCTATCATGACTGGTGTGAATCTTTGAATACATACCCTCGAACTTATGATCTCCTGCACTCCAGTTTCCTCTTTAGGAATCTTACTCGGAGGTACGACTATTTCCTGCAATGCTATGAATCCACAACTATAAATGCTTGTGTCTCAGCACTTCTAAGTGCAGTTGATCTCTAAGTGCAGTTGATCCATTTGTGGATCTATCAAGTCAAAATATTAGGTCTCCTATACAGTCCTAAAACATTCTCTTAATATTCCAAGTTTTTTGCATGTATACACACACACACATATGTAAGAGGCTGGGTTGTCTGAAGAAATGCTCCAGACTTAGAAACCTGGTGAGATATGGTTTCACATGCGGCAGCTTTTGTGGAGAATCCTACTTATCCACGTGTACTTCCAATCACTCCTATGTTACATGCTAAAATTCAGCCCCAAAAACATTTGCCACATGGCAAAAAATGCACTCTTAGATCTAATTTCTTTTCTGCACAGAACTTAGAAAATTTGATGGATGTTGTTACGCATGACAAATCTATTATAATTCTATTAGTGGGCCTAATGCAGTGTTCTAAATGTCGGCAACATGTCGTGAAATGTCGCCAACATGTCGCCATTTTGGCCAGAGGCGACATAAGACATCAAGGGAACTTGCTGTGTGTCGATTTTCCCTGACGTCGAGGAAATATCGCCACTTAAAAGGCATTTTTTGCATGTGTCAAGAGGCACGTGCGAAAATCGTGGATAAGTTGGGGGATTTGGGGGGGAAATTTTGATCATTTCGATCGACATTTCCCCACAGCTCATTCTTCCCCATTTCTCTTTACACAAAAACCTTTATAATTTTTTTTTTTTAATGATTTTTCTACTTTGATCTAGATTTGGGTATAAAAACCCAAATCTAGCGTGCTTTGGAGTAGAAGATTAAAGATTGACTATATGTGACTTATGGGTCTTAAAGTTGGAACATCTATGATAAACTTATGACATTTTGTTATTTTTATGATCATTTATATTATGTCATGTTATTTAGCCCCTTTACTTCAGTTGTTATTTATACATAATCTAAGATTTAATAAAGAAAAATGCATTTGGGGTGAATTTCCCCATTTTTTCTCTAATCTGGGGGAAATTTCCCCCATGTTGCTGGCTAGACTCAGCGACGTTGACATTTAAAACCTTGGGCTTATGTGGGTTGAAATATTATCCACGTTGCCTATTAAGAGGGTCTCTTACATGTGGATGGTCTGGATTGGGCACATCATTACTTCAGGTGACAGAAAAAGCCATGTCTCGCCAGGAAACTAAAACCTGACGATGCAGATCAAAATACCTTTTGCATCTTTACATAAAATCTTAGAAATTTCTATTTCTGGCAGTAATAAGTTTTAAAATCCATTTTTTTTCCTGGGTGTGTGAATGCTCTGACATTTTTACGTATCTGTCAGGTGTGACATTTTAGATGTAGCAGTGGAGATGGACCGTATATTGAGACCAGGTGGATGGGTTATAGTACAAGACACCATGGAAATGATAGAGAAGCTTAGTCCTCTCCTGCGTTCACTGCATTGGAAAATAACTCTTTATGACGATCAGTTCCTTGTTGCAAAAAAAGGTTTCTGGCGTCCAACTGATGGAGCGTCAAAGACATGAGGAAAGGTAAGCTGATTTTTCCTCGTGTACATTTGTAATCTTAAATTCCGTTACTCTTATAATTCCTGTAAAATCTATTCTGTTAACCATTTTTTTCTAAGAGAAACACTAAGCAGCTTGACTTGAATTCATGTTTATTATTTATGTAGTTAACCATTTGGACACTGTCGCATCTAAGGGCCAAACCAAA
Organism: Pachysandra terminalis; assembly: GCA_031762675.1. Classification (NCBI taxonomy): domain Eukaryota; kingdom Viridiplantae; phylum Streptophyta; class Magnoliopsida; order Buxales; family Buxaceae; genus Pachysandra; species Pachysandra terminalis. Next base: position 424,432 of record JAUPMG010000014.1, on the reverse strand, counting down.
ACCAAACCGAAATACATTGAAGTAAACCGGAAACCGAACGGAACAAGTAGAACTGAAAACCTAATCGAACTATAGTGACGTAAATCGAAAACCAAACCAATCCGAAATTTTGGTTTGTTTGGTTCAGTTTGATAAATCAATACTATTTTACGTATTAAATACACACATATACACAAAATCACACACAAACCGGAAACCGAACCAAATCGAAATAAAAACGAATAAGTAAAATTGAAAACCGAATTGAACTAGTGACCTAAACTGGAATTTTGTTTTTTAGTTTGGTTTGATAAATCAATGCTATTTTACGTATTAAATACACACAAAATCACACACACACACACACACACACACATATATATATATATATATATATATATTGGTCTTGTTCGATTCGGTTTACAAATATATGTTTTCGGTTTGGTTCGATTTGATTGAAGCCTTGACCAAAACCTGAATCAAACAATTCGGTTTTTCATTTTTTAAACCAAACCAAACCGACTTCTTATGGTTTGATTTGTTCAGTTTTTGATTTAGACTGAACCAATTGACACCCCTAGCTGCATCTAGAATCAATGAACACAATCATTAAGTGGGTCCCCTCCACCCCTTAAAACGACTCTAAAGAGGAGCTGAGTTGGCAAATTGTTAGATTAAATAGTGTTGTTGATGTGGGATTTGTAAGAGACTCGATATATTAAAAGAACTTCATTGAATAATATAAAAGAGCCAATACAACCACTCTCCAGAGATATAAGTTCAGGGAGTCTGTCTCAGGATAGCTTAAACTGTCGCACAACCGTTTTATTAAGAGCGTTTCTTCACAAACGTGACCTGTGAATAAGACAGAGAAGAGACAAAGGGGGAGAATGTTGAAATAATTGTTAGTCAGATAGAATGCATATTTCAGAGCAAGAAAACCCTAGTATTCGAATGGCCCGAAGTCTATATCATGTATTGAGAAATACAATATATGACTGACTATTCCCTCTGTTTTAGTGTCTTTACTCACTGTTGTCTTCTACCTCTTGAATTTCTCAAAGACTTAACTTTTCTCAGAATTTTTAGATTCTTTTTCCATCTCTTTAATGAAGAATATGTTTTGTTATTTATAGGGAATTAGCCTATCAAATTAGGACATATGTGATTCAATTAAGTGCCCAGAGAGGTGCTTATAAATATCCCCATGCGTCATAACATATCTTGAATGCCATGTGTATTTCAACATGCCTAAGTTTTTTTCAAAAAGAGAGATGAGTCAATTCGAATCTACAAACTTGCTATGTGATAGGTTGTTTTAGATCTAGAAAAACACATTAAATGACACATGTAGCATGCATAAAGATCTAAAAGCAACATTTCCATTCTTGTTGCTATTCTAGATAAGACAAAACCCCTTTTAGATAAATTACAACATATATTATAAGTAGCCGAGGTTTTATCACGTGATGCGAGGAATTCATTCAAATCATTTGAAGTAAAGGAGTTTATTGAATGTCACATCCTCTTTTAGACTTCGTTTATTACAGTGTATTCTCAACTACTCATATAGAGATTTCAAAGTTAGATTTCTCAGTAAGCAACTCGTTTTCATGATCAATAGTCCCTTAGGCCCTTTTAAAGTCTAGAATTTATGCGACCAACTCGAGTGCTTTTGACTTAATGAAATTAGAAGTACATATGTCATTCTACAACTTCTTTAAAAGAGATCTCGAAGTACAAATATCTAATTCAGAGATAACTTCTGGGGAATAAAGATATGCATCCGTGCATCCGAAGTACCATCCTTGAGGATTTTATTCGAAGTAGACATATATAATATGAAATGTCATTTGAAGTCAACTCCTAAGGATAAATAAAGCGACTTCGAACTCTACTTTATAGTTTGAATGTATTTAAGAGTGTCTTTGAGGGTAACAACCTGTTTTTGTCCGCCGAAGTACTTTTAAGTAAAGTGTATAATTGAGTCCTACAAATTCATAACTGTCACTCGAAGGCGACATATGAAGAGGCAAAAACGTAATTATGGAGTATTCCTTTGTAAGGATACTTCAAGATCAATGAATTTGAATCCATAATTGTTACTCAAGGGTAACGTATGGAGAGAGAACATGACTTCGAAGTATTCCTTTGTGAGGGTACTTCAAAGTTAGTGAATGAAAAGTTCCATATTTGTCACTCAAATGTGACTTATGGAGATGTAATAATATGACGTCGAAGTCCTCCTTTGTAAATATACTTTAAAGTTAGTGAAAGCGTCATCTGGAAGTGTTCCTTCGGGATGAAAGAAATATATACTTTGGGAATCCCTTTAATAAGGATTTATCTGAAGTTCAACCGAATGTAAGTCTATTTAACCTTTAGTCTTTGAGGGTGACTAACATTTGACGATTTGACCATCTCGAGGTGGTTAGCCTTCGAATTCACCATCTAGTGTGGTTGGCCTGTGATTTGAACAAAACAGAAGGAAAGGTATCTCATTCGTAGTCTCTACAAGAAAAATGATAATAAATGGTCTTTCGAAGTTTATGGACATGATTCAAATACGACTTTTAAGTTAGAAGGTTTAAAGTGTGCTTTCGAATGTCTCTCTTGAAATGATTTCTTTCAAAGTACATAATAAAGTAATAAGATCACTCGAATTCTCTTATAGAGAATGAGACAGTATGACTTCGTGTCTTGGTTTAGAAATATATATATATATATATATTTGAAGGGTTCATTAGGAATAGTATATTTCTATCACTGTCCTTCGGAAGGAGTTATGATTTGTCTTGTCAAAAGTTCAAATCATTAATACTTCGATCATTTCGGAAGTAGTTAGCTTAGAAGTTAACCAATATCTTTAGATTTTGGACACGTGGAGCGGTTCTGTATAATGAACCGTTTCCAGAGGTAGCTTCTTAGAGAAGCTTTACCTTTTTCAGGTGAGAAGGATGGTCAGATATCTCTGACGTATTCCAAAAGTTACTTTTTCAATCAAATTAGCGTACAACCGTTTTGACAGCTGACACGTGGCAAATAATTGGTTTAGCAATGATTCAGTATATCTGAAAATACTTAAAATCCTGTACACACATTCTAAGATGATGCCATGTGTTTGATGGGATTAATTAAGCCTTCTGACCACCAATTGTAATTAAAATGAATAGAAATTGTTGAGTAACGAGTGATGATCTAGCTGGTTTGAAATTCTTAATAAAAATTATTGGAATTCATTGGATCAAGATTGGGCTTCGAATAGATGCGGAGATAAATCAGTTGTGATCAGATTGGATCAGCCTGTTTTTTTTTTTTTTTTTTTCCTTCTAGTTCATGTTCAATCCATGTGCAGCCGGTTTGTACCCTAATAAAGAATTAAGAGAAACTTTTGGCACCGTTGAAACCTTGCATTTGGCCGCTGATTGATAAAACCTACGACACGTCAATAGAGGATCAGCATAAAATAAAGTGAAAAAGAAAACAGATCTGAAATAAAAAGAAAATTACAAATAAACACCTCACGTGGATTACTTATTACATTTTAAGTGATCGTGGAGCCCCATTGGAAGACACCGTCACGTGAAGTCAGGACAGGAGACCCAGGAGCCACCCACCTACTTGCCCGCCTCAATCTACTGGATACGCTCACAGATTCTGGTTCCCCGGAGAGCATTTCGTCGGGTCTACGAAGCCTGACATATTTGCTACACTTTGTGCAATATTTGTACTTTAATTATACTGGAAGATACAAATATTTCAACACGCGGTGTAGCAAATATTTCAACAAAATTCCAGACGAAATGCTTAAGGTTCCCTGCTACTCACACGGACCTAGTCATCTGTGTCCGTCTGTGTGGGTCCTTAAGCAAAAACGTATACATTGGAAAATCGGTTATGACAATTCGGGCTCCTGAATCGGAATCTGGTAACCCGACTTGCTTCTCAGATTGAAATTTTTGACACTCATCTTTGTTTTTTTAGTGTATTATCATGACATGCATCTTATATTTGAATAGAGAAAGGTAAAAAAGATTTCTGAAATTAACTAAAATAACAATGAAATGATAATATTACAAGGATATGCACAATTTGTGATGTAATTAAAATAATAAGATAGGGATTGTGATTAGGTTAACAGTCAACAATGCGTCTTTGCACTAGTAGTGGAGGAACCCACCTCATTCATCACCTATTAAAAAGGAAGACGACAACCATCACAATATACTATTATAAAAGTCATGTGCAACTTGCTTAATGACTTTTAATTCATTATTAACTCTTAAATATGCATTATTTTATTATTTTATTTACTAGTCCTAAGTCTTAGCCTTTTAGCTTATTTTATTAGGAGCATCTCTCTCTCTCTCTCTCTCTCTCTCTCATAATGTCGAATGTACGTATTCATTGCTGTTACACGAAGACAATAGCGTTGACGTGGCGTGGGTTTATTCTACAGTGCGGAAGATAGAGATGAGTGACGTGTCCAGTCCTGGTTTGGTTGGTGGGAGAAGAGTGAAGAGAGGAAAGGGCTTCGATCACCATTAACATATTCGACGTGTCTGACAGCTCGCCGCACATGACAATTAGAGAATCGGAATAGGATTGCTAAGGTATAAGGCACGTGCAGATTAGCTCAGCTGCTAGCAAGCTGGGCTCTAATGGTTGTCTCCCGAGGTAAGTCTGGAGTTCGAATCCCATTAGAAACACTCATGATCAGAGGGTTACCATAATTGCTCCCGCGTCGAACGTAGATTAGTCCCACACCACGTGGTTAAGACAAAAAAAAAAAAAGAAATTGCAGATGACCGCAGCCACTACTCATATTTGGTTGATTGATTGAACTTCCATTCCACACCGAGTCCGTAAGGTGTGGAAACTCTTTAAAAACTACATATGCACAGACAACTCTGAACGTAAATTGTCCGTGGTCATTCTTGTGATCAATCTTGATATATGACCTGTGATTGATTTAGAAAATACCTCCAAGTATATTATGCTTGGCTTTCACCCAATCACAATCCATACCACAGGAGATGATTTTCTTCTGATATGGAAGCCCGTGATATGGGGCCTGATATGTGTAATTTTGCCCTCATATCACGGGGTTCCATATTAAGAGAATCCGCGCCCCAAGACCACAGGTTTGGCCACAAGAATGAGCACAGAGGATTTTCTTCATACAACTCTTGCCAATGATGATATATATATATATATATATATATTTACAAAATCAAACAGGTAACCTACTCAAACTAAACCCAATACTTTTTTATCTTTTTGTAAAAGATAACATTGATTAAAATAGTTCAGAAACATTGAACATTTCATAACATAGGCGTGGTGTGACCCATTGCATCATGTCTTATAGCGTCCGACTCCGACCCTCAAAACTTAAGGACAGTTTTCTCTCTCTCCCTCTCTCTCATCTCAAGGATAAACTAATCTAAAGAGAAGTACTTGTTGTTGATCTCACCAAAAAAAAAAAAAAGTAAACTTATTCATCAGTTGTATAGCTTTAGAAATTTGAAATCTGAATTGTGATGGACAGGCTTTCAAATCATTAGTTAGATTAGTTAATTAGGTCGCACATGCGTGAGCCCTTCTTAAGGTCAATCTGGTCCCCTCTCGAGCTTTTCGTCAACAAAACAAAGCAGAAAATTTCTTGATTTGATCTGATGGCTCACAACTTTAGGCCATCCCATGAAAGTTACTAGGTACTATCAAGACCCCCACCAATAAATAAATAAAACACCTAGGTAGCATCAATACAATACGAGCGTCGCATTGTGGCTGGAGTAAGAATTTTCCCATAATAGATCGGACGGCTAAGACAAATAGTTGTTTCTTAAGGACCCTTAGAAGGCATATATCGGATAATATAGTAGTAATTAAGAAACTTTTGTTTGATTATTTAAGTTTGAACCTTGTTTATGTTAAAAACTACTATTATTGTTATCATGATTACTACTACTACTCCTACTACTATATTTTTAATATTATAGAACAAAATATATTCTTTCTTCTCACATCGCAAGGTCTTTGTCTTTGTAATGCTTCCGCTTTTGTTCTCTCTCAGTGCGCTTTCCATCACCGCTTCTTCCTCAATCTCATCTCTATCTTCCGTTCAAAGCTCGATCGGTTTCAGACAAACGAATTAAATTTTTTCTTCATCTTCTATCTTTTCGTTTCTTTTTCTTATTTCCCGGAGAAGAAGAGATGGTAGTTGTTGTTTAATTATCAAAGTTATATCTAGATACTTTAACCAATCTTGCTTCTGTTTATTTCATAGAAATCTCTGTGATCTGCTTGGTTTCTCTATTGTTTTCAAAGGTCTGAATCTGGGTGTGGAAGGAATTCATGATGGTCTGATGAAAACAGCTAGACATATGATTCATGGGCTTCAGATTTGCTGATCGCCCTTTTAGGGTTTTAGATTTATGAAGTTGATCAACTACTGATCAAGAAAATTAATTGGTCATAGAGAAATCCAATCACTTAAGAGTATTAGGTCTTGGACTTTGGCTTCTGGGGTTTTGATTTCAGAGTTTGTTTTGGGTTTGTCAATATAGCTTGGTTGATGATATAAACAGTCAAGAAGAAGAAGAAGAAGAAGAAGAAGAAGAAGAAGAAGAAGAAGAAGAAGTTTCTGAGTTAATTTGGATTCGAAGCTTATGAGCTTTCGGCTGCAAAGATAAGTGGTTTCCAGTATTTCTAGCTGCTTTGTTGTTTTGATTTTTGTGTTTTATTTTTCCTGTGATAGAGAGATCTTAAAAGAAAGAAGGAAACAGAGATCGATTGGAAGAGCGAAAAGATAAAGCTGGCAAGTAAGTGGTGGGAGAGAACAGATGTGGCGATGGCAGGCTTCGAACCAAGCACAGGTTCTCGATACGTTCACCAACTCCTTAGACCAGAACTGCACTTGCAACACCAAGCAATGCAAGATTCTGATTCCAAGGACTCGCCGGAGAAAGAGGAGAGATCCGATCCTGATGCAGCAACAACAAGCTCCGGTGGTGCAGCCTCCACCTCAACTCGACGCCCTCGTGGCCGTCCTTCTGGGTCTAAAAACAAGCCAAAGCCACCAATAATCATCAATCGAGACAGCCCAAATGCATTGAGATCACATGTACTTGAAGTCTCCACCGGCACCGACATTGTGGAGTCAGTGACGAATTACGCAAGGCGTCGGGGCCGAGGAATCTCGGTTCTCAGCGGCAGTGGAGCAGTAGTGAATGTCACTTTGCGGCAACCGGCATCCCCAGCAGGGAGTGTAGTTACACTGCACGGCCGATTTGAGATAATATCGCTGTCGGGAACGGTGCTGCCGTCACCACCCGGCGCAGGCGGCCTGAGTATATTTTTGGCAGGTGGGCAGGCACAGGTTGTTGGTGGTAGCGTTGTGGGGCCATTGGTGGCTTCAGGTCCGGTGGTGTTGATGGCGGCATCGTTTGCAAATGCAGTGTTTGATCGGTTACCTTTAGAGGAGGAGGAAGCACCGGTGCCGGTGCAGCCCGATGCATCACAATCCTCCAGTGTTACTGGTGGTGGTAGTGGTGGCCATTTGGGTGGTGATGGTGGAGGTGGAAGTGGTGGTGGTGGTGGTGTTTCTTTCTATAATTTGGGAGTCAACATGGCGAATTATCCGTTTCAAGGTGACTTTGGTTGGGGTGGAAATGCAACAAGACCTCCATTTTAGTGATGATTTTGATGAAGGGTTGATTTTTAAGCCTCTCAGCTTTGAAGTTTAAATTCAAGACAACGAAGATTATTACAGCTTTTAAATTATCAGAAACAGCTATAATATAGTTAATATAGCTGGGTTTTCTCAACCATTTCATGGAGGATTTGTGTTTCCAATAAATAGATCAAGCCCTTCTCAGAATCAGAAACATGCATGAAGACTGATTGAAAGATATATGAACCCTAGTTTGAAGCAAGAGAATAGACTTCTCAAGGCCAGTAAGTTGAAATTTTCGGTGCAAATGATTGACATTGATCTCCTTCTTGGATTTTCTTCTTTTAGTTTGTTTCCTGATCTTTAGCAGTAATGTGGAAACTCTTTTGATGCGCATTTTTAGGGTTTCCGCCTGCGTGATCCATCTCAGGTTTAATTACCACTACTTCATGATATATATTTTCATTGTCATTGAAATTTGAATAGAAGAATTTGTTTGCTGCTTGTGAAAGATTATAACTTAAATGTTTATATGAAGAAATATGAATGATTATTCAATATGCATATGGGGTTCCTCTATTTTCTATTTGTAGTAGTAGTAGTAGTATTTAAGTTGAATTTTATGTAGTTTAAAAGGCAAAGAAAAACCTAGTATACTGATTTTTCTTCAGAAAAAACCTAGTTTTTAGGTTCATTCAGAACCCTAAAAAACTAGAGACAAGTTTGTCCGTCTTGCTTTTGGGTGTGAATTCTTTTATTTTTTCTTTTCCCCTCATTTCAGTTTCTGCTTAACCTTCAGAGAAAAAGTCGCAGGGAAGAACCTTAAAACGTTGTTTCTTCCCTGCCTGCAGGCCTAGTTCTGATAATGAGAATGAGGAGATGCCTCTCTCTATGTATGCGTTTGCTGATCAAGTGTTACAGCAGTAGAAGAGAAAGTTCTCTTGTCAGTTACAGATAATAAAGAACTGTTGGCAGATAGCAAATCTTGCCTTGAAGATTTTATTGATAAATTACTTCCTGTTTGTTTGAGCTTCCCACCCATGACCAACCTACCACCTCAAAAACAGAAAAATATGAGCAAGTGTTGGAACTTGAAAAGTTATTCAGACTTCACTTCTTTGGAACTTTGCTTCTTTTCTTGTGTTTGTGTTTGTGTTTGAGAAAATTAAACTTGCATTTATTTTTTTTATTAACATGTGATCTCCTTATAGTTTTGACTCATGATGCTAAATTTCATAGTCCCAGAAGCTCTTTAGTTTTCTTCATGAATCAAGGTTTTCTTTGCCTCTTCTTTACATGGGTATCAACTACGATTAGAAAATTAACTAGTGTTCTTGGCACTATAATTTTTTTATTTTTTTGTCTGGAAGATAGCTTGTACAAGTTGTTGGCTGGTGATTTCATGTATATATGCACTAATATTGTAGCTTTTTCTTATTTAATGTTGGTATGCTACCAATTGCTACTAAGCTTTTCATGATGCAAGCCATAGCTACCCAGTTAGATTTGAGGGAGAGAGAGAGAGAGAGAGAGAGAGAGAGAGAGAGAGAGAGAGAGAGAGAGACTAACAGATAATTGTTTAGAATCTTATCTCTTGTAGCAAAGGACTGTTAATCCATGCAGAAACACACACAGACACAATACGTATGATTCTAATTCTGAGATTAGAAGTGGTCAGTGTGCATGCTCAGGAGATTGTATTCCTACTTAATTGATGATTTGAGTGAAGTAAGCTAGCAAAAAACAATAGTAATTCCTCTTCAGCATGCAGGAAAAATTAGTAATTCATGAGTCGAGAACTTATTGCAAGAAAAATGTTAATACATTTATAGCAAACATGGAGACCAACCTCCATCTTTATATCACATGCAGATTCACACAGTTTATAATACTTTTTTTTTTACAGCCTCCATGGTAGGTATTTTTTGGGCTAACATGATCCATATTCAACTGAAATGAGTTCAAGTCAGAAACATAAATCAGTTGAAACTGCAGCTTAAAATCAATGGCTCTTAGTTTGTGGATTAATGGCTCAACTGGAAGCTGATGAGTAACGGAAGAGATATCATCAATCTTGCAAGTCCAAAACTTCTCCTGCGGGCTCGATCGAGCAGTAGTGTTGACAAGTTCGTAGAAGCTATGCTTTTGTAGAAAATAAATTGTACTCTTTCTTACGAGGATCGATAATCTTTGAAACAATAAGCTAGCATCTGAGAATGTGTTGGAAGGATACCTTTCGTTATTAACATAATTAAGCTTCTGTATGTTGAACGCTTTTCACCTGATTATCAATGTCATTAGTGGCAAACATGTAATGTAACAATCCTCCGATTAACTAGGATCGTAAATATAGATGATCTGGCAAGATAGATCATGAGAAAGATGTTGAAGATCGAACAGCACACGCCTGCAGAATGAGGATATTAACTTGGTTACCTACCAATAACGTACGCGATTGTTTCGTGGGTTATGCAGTGTCTGAGCTTATAGGTTAGTTATTCCATTTTTTGATTACCCCAAGGCTTGATCGGAAGGATTAACTAACTCACACACCCACACGGTGAAGACGAGAATTGATCCCAAGACCTAGGGACAACCCCACCAGGCCCTTACCACTGATGATCCAAGACAGGAATTGATCCCAAGACCTAAGAACAACCCCACCAGGCCCTTACCACTGATGATCCAGCTATCAGTAATGCCTTGTTGAATTTTCTAGGAGTCAAAGAATATAATAATAATTTTACTTAGCCCTACAGTGTATTTATTATACTTTTTCATGGCTGCTCTCTCGTGAGAATAGTAGCTCTTTTGTGTGTGCTTGATTTCTTTTTCATCTCTGTTTATCTTTCTTTCTTAACACTCATCAACCAGACCAACCCGTAGCTTGCGTTCTGGGCTAATTGGACAGATCATGCAGTGTTGGAAGCCCGTTAAAGGAAAGGTTAGGATCTTCAAATACTACAACAAGCGGTGTTTTGGATATCGTCAATCACTCCCCCGTTCATCTTCTCTAGACTCTAACCCTCAATTAAGTTCCTTTCAGGTTGAACATTGTTGCACTCGGGTTATATATTTTGTTAGTAATAATAAGGACGATTCTTGTAAACTTCAAACAGTACAGTAGGTGGTACATGCTTGAAGAAATTAATTTCATAACAAGAATACTCCTAACAGCAACGATTGCAGTATTCTCCTATAAAATTTAGTATGATGCCAGAGACATTTTGCTACTTTTCCGTCATTTGCTCTACACAAGCCAACCAGCATTTTCATAATCCATATCACCCACAGGAGAGAGAATCATTAGGAGACAATCTACTAGGTATAGATAAGAATGAACTTTTCCATGATCGATGGACTATTCATCCATTGCATCAAGTATTCTGTCATTAGAATACCAGAAATCCAGAAATCATCAAATCCTTAAATAAATAGATGTGATATATAACAATAACACCACAGGTGGTAAATAATGAATATGGGTAAGAGTGCAGAAAGAATACTAGTAGTGGGCACAGAGATATCTCTTTCTGTCCTACAGAGAACATTTTGCTTTTGGTGATGCAGCCTTCAGATTCTCCATAGAGCTTAAAGATAGTCAATCGCTCTTACCCTCCTGAGATCCAATCTCCTGCAAGTAATGTTCTGCATCCAATGCTGCGATGCAACCTGCACCATAAGAATTATGAAGAACCCCAAGTTCAGCTTAAATGAGAAGAAACTGATCCTACTATAAGAAGAAAAAAGCTGATTAAAGAAAGCAATGGATGCATTTGAAATAGTTGTTCCATTTTCACTTTGATACGTAAACTGGAGATATTCAAGTGTTATTCCGACACAACCATACAGTTCATATCCACATAGCTCTAATGCCATAAAACAGGGGCAGATGCAAGGGGACAGTCAGGCAATTGTATTTATCTGAAAAAACAGCTTCTTCAGTTGCGTGAATGAGTTGGCCCAAGACTGCTCCCTCACTACAAAAAGTTGAAAACACACACACACACACACACTTGGATGTAGAGCTAAGAAAGGCCTGAATCAACAGGAGCTAAACTATAATTAGTGGTGTCTAGTGCAGAGACGAACTTCTATATCAAGAAAGAATTTAGGAGTGAGATACACCCGTTCTGGCAGCTTCCTAATTCAAAAGTTTGGTTCTTGAATCCAAAAAGATCACTATTGAATAATACAACCAATGAAGAAACGATCACTCCATCAATTTTGGTTGTCGTTCTCTGAATCTGTTGCCTGGTTGCATAAAGCAGGAAGCAACAAGGAGCAAGAGCTTTTTGTTTTTGTTTTCTTTATCATTATTGTGGGTGGGTGGGTGGGTGGGTGGGAGGGTGGTTAGTAAGTCGTTATCCATGCATGTATGCAGCATTTTCTTCTTGCAAAGTGATTTTTCAACAGGTTGTATGGCGGAACAGGATACATATTATTGATCCCAGTTAGTTCAGATAAGACATAATTGTTATTCTAAATTAAAAGTTCATTGACAAAGGATAGGAAGCCTACTAAGAATTCTAGCTTCCTAATTCAAAAGTTTGGTTCTTGCATCCAATCTAAAGATCACTATTAAATAATACAACCAACGAAGAAGTGATCATCACTCCATCAATTTTGGTTGTTGTTTTCTGAATCTGTTGTCTGGTTGCAGAAAGCAGGAAGCAACAAGAAGCAAGAGTCTTTTGTGTTTGTTTGTTTGTTTGTTTGTTTTTGGGGGTGGGTGGGTAGTAAATCGTTATCCATACAAGTATGCAGCATTTTCTTCTTGCAAAGTGATTTTTCTACAGGTTGTACTGCGGAACAGGATTCATGTTATTGATCCCAATTAGTTGAGATAAGACATAATTGTTATTGTAAATTAAAAGTTCATTGACAAAGGATACGAAGCCAATTAGGAATTCTTTGATTTTTATTTTTAATTTTATGGATATATCTTGGGTTGCATATCTTATTGTTCACTTCTTCGATAGGTTTCATACTCTTATCTTCCAAAAAATATTAATCTAAGTATGAATTTAAGAAACGATGGAAGAAGATCAAAGCAGGTAAGGCATCCTTCTAATGTAAATGTTAGTTGTTTTAATATTTATATTATGGTGAAAGGTTGTCAAACCATGAATCGAATCAAAAATCGTTATGAGCCACATAGCATCGAATCGTAAATTGTAAGATTCATGGTAATTTTAGTAGAAGGTTTAGGGTTTAGGTTTTCAAATTTATCTTAAGAAAAGGATTTTTTGTTGATAAAATAAGCAACCAATATTTCTTTACGTATAGTAGTACTATATTCTATATAAAGGAGCAAACAAAAAATGGAAGATCTTCATTTTATTTTTGGTGTAACATAGTCTAGTTGTTTGAATCGTATGAATCATATAAATCGTACGATTAAGTTTTAAATCATAAGATTCATGTATGAAGAGTCCAAAGTAGAGCACATCTGGCAGGCTCTCCAAGTGAGGGAGGCCCCAGGTTTGAGTCATCGGGCTTACCTGATATATGATCCTTTTGGGTGGGGTCATGTCTGATGTATCAGGGATTTACCCTGTCCCCACTAAGTGGAGTCGGGGGGGGGGGGGGGGGATTCACGTCAAGGAAAAAAAAAATGAAAGTATAGCACATCAAAATCATGGATAGGAGGTTTGGAAGGGTCAAAATAACACTTCGTGATTCAAGATTTTCTTCAAATTAATCAAGATTTTCTTCAAATCATCTACCCAATTTTCTCTCTGAAAAAATAACCAACATGCTTCAAATAATTAGGTCTAAAACAATCCAATGGCACAGATGTTAAAGTGTCTCTTTGTTTGTGTTATTATGCACATGTGTTCGTTGAATCGAAGCTCAAATGTGAGGAAACTAACCAATATTCAAGAACAGAGTTGCAAGTTAGCAGCAGTAAAGCAAAGAAGGAACATATCACTAACCTGTACCCGCAGCAGTAACAGCTTGTCTGTACTTCTTATCCTGCACATCACCAGCGGCGAAAACTCCCCGGACACTCGTTTGCGACGTCCCCGGCTTTGTCACTACATAACCATCCGAATCCAGCTCCAACTGCCCATCCAAGAATTTTGTTGCCGGCTCATGCCCGATTGCGAAGAACAAACCTGAAACCTTCAAATCCGAAACCTCTCCACTCAAAGCATTCTTAAGCTTCAATCCTCCCAAAATCCCTTTCTCTCCGTCTCCGTATGCTTCCACGACCATCGAATTCCACACAACCTCAATCTTAGGGTTACTCAAAGCTCGGTTTTGCATAATCTTCGAAGCCCTAAACGCGTCCCTGCGATGAATTATGTAAACTTTTGATCCATATTTTGTCAGGAAATTCGCCTCTTCCATTGCGGAATCTCCACCGCCGATCACCGCCAAAGGCTTGTTCCTGAAAATCGGAGCGGCGCCGTCGCAAACCGCACAGGCTGAAAT
>JAUPMG010000014.1:390910-402026 GCA_031762675.1 Pachysandra terminalis | reverse complement strand
ACACAATATAGATGTTTGGTTAGCATGTACTAAAATTAGTTTTAACAACGCCAATGACGAAGATGAAGAAGCAGAGACTAATTCTGCGTCCTTCTTCTTCTTCTCCATTAATTCAAAGTCAAAACTCCATTAACCCCGACCTTCTCCAACCCGAATTCTAGAAACCCCCATTGTTGCTGCTGCTGTTGTTGCAGCAGCAACTCAACCCGATCCCTTTCCTCACCTCTCTCTGTCACATCTCCATCGAATCTCCACCTGAACGACCACATGTGCATCACCACAAACAATCTGTTAAACCCTATTAAAATCCCAACTCTAAACCTTATGCAATTTCCAACAACTCCACCATTTCCCGTATCCAACCGCACCACCAACTCTGCACCCACAACTCCATATACTCTGCTCCATTTCAGCCAACCTCCATCACTAACTTCTGCAAAATCTCATGTATCAAAACCACCATAAAACCATCTCCATCGGCCTCTGCTACACCACCGTCCCTCACCCTCTCTAACCTCTCCAAATCCCAACCCAAAACTACCCTAAATCATCTGAAAACCGACCAAAAAACCAACCCACCACCCATTTTCTGCTCCATTAGCCCACATCCACCACCTCATAACCTCCAATACTTTGCTCTTCATCTAGGCTTCTCCTTCATTACAATACAACTAACACACCCAAACATCCATATACCACAAACCTCCCTCTCACCTCTTTGCAACTGAACCAAATCCGCCACTTGAAAACTCCCTCTCTCCTTTCGTTTTGCTGCCACGACAGTAGCAGCACCTGAACTCGTCTCTGCAACTCCAACCCCAACAACATCACACACTTGAACCCCCATCACCACTTCTCAAACACCAGCAACAAACTTCTCTCAAACCAGTGAGTTGCAGACATTCGAAGAAGAGCTAAAATTGGGTCGCTATAAAGGAGAGGCAAAATTTACAAGTTTGTCATCAATAATTTTATTTGCAAGTTTGCTACCGCAAAAATGCAAAACTCATTCTCAAATCTCAGAGGTGATTCTGAATTCATGTGTATTTTCTCATTCTCATTTTGAGCAAACTCATTCTATCTCGGCTAACCAAACGCTCAATTTTTTGTCAAAACTCATTCCATAGCTTAGAACTCAATCCAAGCCCTTGAATGAGTTCCAAAAATGAAAGCCAAACGACACCTTAATGTTTAGAAACTACTTCCCTCACAAGCGGTAAGGTTGATTATTATTTATTACCAAACGAACTTACTGCTTAAAAATTGCTTTAATAAATTATAAACTCAAATAAATACTTAATTAAACAATACCAACGCAGCCTTACATACAAATGCTGTAGATTACTCACACCTATCAATGCGGGATAGGTAAGCAAGTCTTGCTTACTTGTCAAATATGATTATTATAATCTCATCATTTTCTGCAATATTATCATTGCAGCAAATTTTTTTCCTGTTCCAAAGTCAGAACAATAATAGCAAGTCTTTCACTTTGTCCTCTTTCTCGGTCGGAAATTAGCGGCAAAAATTTCACAGAACGTTTTTGAATCTTGGTAAGTTTGTTCACACCTATTCTAACCTTCCCGTCATCTAGTCCATGCACATTGAGAATCAACCAAATAATACATTTTTGTATTGACTTCTTTCCCCGGAATCAACATTCCCAAACTTCAAATTCCAATAAATTAATGCAAAAATTTCTCATTACTCACAATTCTGTTACATAATTTTCGTGATTACTCCCATATGAAAAAAGCAAGGGAAAAAAAATACAACTTAAATTGCAAAACACACACACACACAAATATATACATATATATATATATAATAAAGTGTATTCACAATCGGAGTACATACCGACGGGATAGTCTCGACACCAGCACCGGCGGACTCATCTCCGGTCGACTGAGTTCTCATCCACAGAAAGAGAAGATCTCTTTATAAACTCCAAACACTCCGCAATCGCTTCGGAATAGAAAGAGTTCGACCGACCATACGATCTTAACTTGTAATCAGCACCACCGATGCTTCGTCCCTCCATTCTACTACTGCTATTATTACTACTATTACTTCTCTTCCTCTTCATTATACCTTTCTTTAGCGATTCTAGAGCTTGTTCATAAGAAGACTTCAAACTCTTTAAGATCTTGAAAAAGCACAAGAGCCTCATTCGTAGCCGGTAAATCGAGAACCGTCTCGGACTTAGCCTGAAACCTCTTGTTAGATGCCATCTCCGGCCAACCCTGCTGTAGCTCGTCGTGTAACCCATTTCTGAACAAGACTAGAAAGGTCCTTATGATAGGATACAAATATATATATATATATATATAAGGGAGAAGGTAAGACTTTATTTAATTTCTGGGGAGGAAGGTAGGATTTTGGGGAAAGGAAGCAACATGGAAAATGAGAGCTTTGGACCATCTTTTTCAGAAAGATGGAGGAGTTTTTCAACGTGATATAACCTTATTATACTTTGATAATATAAACATAATGCCTAAAAGAACATAAAGGAAAAAGCTGGGAATCATAAAAAGAATAAAAACACACCCATCATTTTTTTTTCCTAGTTCATGTGGCTAAATTACCCCTAACGTATCTCAAAAATTTTCATTTATACTGGCTTCTACCTTAACCCGTAAGGGCTTATACACGTGGAGTTACATGATTGATACCGCTAGAAAAATACACACGGAAGAAAATTGCGTTCGATATTTTGCTGACATTTTTCTGTGTATAAATCGTTACTGCAGGTTAAGGTAGAAGCCAATTTTAGGTTGATACGTCTCTTAAGGTTTTAGAAATAGTCGGTCATCTTTTTTAGTGTTATTGACGTGGTATTGTTCAATTAGTATTATGAGAAACATCGCACCAAATGTTGCAGACAATCTGGGTGCCATAGTCAACGGCTTAGATTACATAACAGTGTTGTTATGTGGAGACTAATGTTACTGAGACATTCGGGAAGCACTGATAATCCAGCCATTGACTACATCGATCGAGTTGTTATATTTAACCCTAATTATAGAGTATTTATCATACATTTGTGGTTGCTCTTGTAAGACTTTTCTGAGTTCGTCAGAACAGTAAAACTTGTTGTGTATCCGTGAACGTAGGCACTATTTATCCAAGTACGTAAATTTTTATCTTGTGTGTGCTTGATTTCTTTTTCATCTTTGTTCATCTTTTTTTTTGAACAAATAATCTCCGAGCAATGTTGAAATATTAATGGGATTACAAGGACATAATCGTCATACGAGATATAAATAAATTAATAAAATTAAAGTGTTTTTTCTTTTTTTTTGGTGAAAATATTAATAAAAGTATTAGATGTATTGGTTTAAAAGTTTGACCAATAAATATAACTTTTCTCAGTAGAGTGCACTATTATTATGGCAAAAAAAGAACAAATGAGTGCTACTTCCTTTATTATTTTATATAAAACAAAAAATAAATAAAAATAGAGGGGATATTAATATACGAGGGGTTTGAATGTTCCTTGGAGCCCAAAAAAAAAAAAAATTAAAATAAGAAAATGGTTCATCTTAATTAAGGCAGCTAGGTAGTTCATCAACCTCTTCACCTTTTATCCTAATAATATATTATATAATGCGTGTTTTTTACCTTCATAGTAGGTTGGGGCAAGAAGAGGCTAATGTCCAACCAAAAAAAAAAAAGAAGAGGCTAATGACTGGAAATCTTTTGCGTGATTTCAGCTGAGGCCGACACGTAGAATGCAATATAACCATGAGCCGATATCGTAGATCCTACTAGTAAATACGGCGCCACATGTTTAGTTAGAGTTGGGAAGTTGACCCAACATGGTCCTTCTGGTTTTGAGGAATGTGCAGTTATAGTCACATTGCCACGTGTTGAGGAACTGAACGTGTATAGAGCTGACTTGACCCCCAATATAATTGGGCTTCTGATTTGGGCCATAATGACCATGCTGGCCTGTACTCTAGGCCCAAACTCTGTATGAAAACCGGAACCAGATGTGAAATCGTCAACCCTTGGGACTTGGTTCAATTAGTCCTGTCCTAGACTTTGTAGTAGTAGATTTCGACTCCCTCTCCTGTTGTAGAGTGGAATCAAGTTTACAACAGTGAACAAAATAATTTGTGAGGGCAATCACACACCGTCTTCTACCTTAAATGACACTTTAAGGTAGCGCCAATCCACACTGTCTAATCGAGTTGTCTGAGCAATCAGAAGTACAATAAACAACCAAAAATGCACGTGAGCGTGCCATGACTTATTAGTCCATAATTTTAGGAGATTCCGGGTTTTGACCATTGGCTCCCAACCCCTCTTCCTTGTTCTTCTGGACTCCTTACCGCCCAACGCTTCCTCATTCTTCTTTACTTAGTGGGGGAAGAGTCCAAATGAGGCTTCTCGTCCTAGTAGCTATAGTCGCTCATGTAGACTGGAAGAGCTTGCCAATGTTGAGAGCAATACTCCAAGAACTGAAGTTGGTTAATAAGCGGAAGAGGAATTGGATACTGTTTTGTTCTATGGTTGTTGATGAGACCGTTGCTCCGCACAGTTTTCTACACGACGCCATTAACGCGTCTTGGTCTCCCTGCTGTTGAGCGGGATCAGACGCAGACCCTAAAGGGTATGTTCATTGACCGACTTACAATTTTAATTGTGTTGAATAACAATTTATGATCAAAAACAGTAAATGAGCAATTGCTTTGCTTCTCGACACAAAATTAATAATTTATCAAACGATTTTGATTCGCAAGAAGATCTTGTTAAAATATATATATATTTTTTTACTTTTTGCTTTCTTGCTTTTGATAGCAACATTCAAAAAGCAATATCAAACGAAACCTATCTTGATTAGGGGTGTCAATGGGTATTTGTTATCCGACAAATCCGAAGAAACCGAACCGTTTATATGATTTGATATTCGATTCTGAGTTTATATACCCGTTTGGTAATAGGATTCGGTTTCGGTTTCATATAAATGAATCTTGATAAGAATCGGATCCATCGAGTTTGGTTGATTGGGGGCCCGTTGGATTTCAGGTCTTTAAATTTATTGCTATTAGTTATTAGAACTTTGGTAAACTAATTAATAATTACTTTAACAGTTTAACTTAGCAACTTACTAATTACTATTAATAACATAACTTATTATTATCTACTTATTTATGTTTCCAATAAAGCACTAATTGAACTTTTAATATCTTACCTAATATATTTAAAAAAATATTAATGTTTTCAAGAAAGCACTAATTATTTTATGAAGGAGACTTAATGTTTGGTTTATTTTACTGGATTAATTGAGTATTTTGAGTTTATTTACCTTTCTAGAAGATATGACTTGAGTAGAAATTCTATGGTCAAGATTTATGACAGATTTTATATTTATCAAGACTCGATGGGTACTCGCTAAAAACCGGTTATAATAAGATCCGGTTCTGGAACTGAGGATGATAATACCAGAACCGAACCCTACAAAACCTGAAACCGTCTTTTATAATAGGGTTCGGTTCTGAGACTACTTAGACCCGGACCGAACCCTCCCCGTTGACACTCCTAATCTTGAGACTACTTAGACCCGAACCGAACCCTCCCCGTTGACACTCCTAATCTCGATCCTCCGGTTGCTTACCTATTTGGATTTATTCATTCTGGGTTAGGAATTTAGGCTTCGGCATAGGAAACGTTGCAGGCCTAGCCCATTTAGGTGTAAGACGTCAAGGTCCAGTGTGAAGGCGTTTAAAAGAATTATACTTTTTTTATGATTGGACTGGGCTTAGTCCAGCATGGCCGGGTCCATTGACAATCGTATTAAGGAGCACATAGGGGGGTACAATAGGCCAGGCAGCACGGCCCATTGGACACCCCTCGCAGCACGTACTCCTTTGTTGCACAAAGTTGGATGTTTAGCGAGATGGCTCCAACGGACGGTTGGATCAAAAGTCACATAGTCAACAACTGATCATCTCAAGGCAATGGTGAGAAATTGAAGAGGACCATACTCTTCTACTCTCAGTCTTACACAGCTCAGATAAAAATATAATAAAATATATTCCCCAGTCTGGCGCCTGTAATTTTATATGTTTTATAGCACAAGTCAATTCTTCACTGGAATATGGCGCAAAGCCCGTTTTGATTCGTTTTTTGCCATCTCTGCGGTCTTTATCGGTTTTTAGAGAGAGAGAGAGCCAATAATCTTAAAACGGAGTTAAGCAGACTATGTTGTTACAATCAGAGTCTTCTACTTCTACTTCTTCAAATTCATCACAAAACCCTAAACCTACTTCAGTTGAAGACTCCTTGGCAGACAATCTCACCAATTCTGTTCAAACCCCATCTCGATCACCTGCTCAGATCCCTCTCTCATGGCCTCCCAATGGCAAGCTAACCCTAGATTGGATCCTAGATCTCATCTCCACCTTCGAGGAATCTCACTCCTTCCGACTTTCCCTCCGTCTTGCCCGTTTCAGTCTTTGATAGCCTCGTCATCTCGGCATCGACGATCCTCCATAAAGAACCTAATTGTCTGAAAATTGATGGATTTGGGTCGGATTCCAGCGTTGTCGTCGTCGGCGACGTTCACGGACAGTTGCATGACGTGATATTTCTCTTGAGAGATGCTGGATTTCCTTCAGAAAACAGGTTATTTGTATTTAATGGAGATTATGTTGATAGAGGGGCGTGGGGGCTCGAAACGTTTCTACTTTTGTTGGCTTGGAAGGTAATTTTTTATTTTTTTTTTCTCAATGGATTTTCATTTTGAATTCAGAATTAAAATTAGGAAATGGAATCCGATATTTGTAGTGCCTTTTTTTTTTTAAATAAAAAAAATGAAAATTTCTTATGCCTTACAAACGTGATCTTGATGTTTGTTTATGAGTACTAATATGAGTTTCCGCTGAAATGGGGGTCTGAGCTGATGTTTATTTATTGTATTTTATTTTGTTTTTTTCAGTAAGAAACTGAACTGAGGATGATTGAAACTTTCAGGTCTCTATGGAATTGACTTTTTTAGTTTATTTTTATTGTTATTAATTGCTTAGATATCATGGCTTTGATTTGCATGGCCAGGGTGGTTTGCGTCATTATGTAGTGATTGATTTACATGGTCCAACCATTCAGCATTCCGAATTGTCGATAAGTCTAGTTGAGAATTTTTTTGGAAATTTAATGTGAAAGGTTCTAATAACACCTAGTTTAAGCAGGGGACCTTGTCATTGCAAGTGTTCTTCGTTCATGTATTACAGGGAGGGTTTGTATCTCCATAAACATTAACTTGAACCAAATGATCTTTGTTTGTGCAGATTATTGTATGTCCTTTTTAGTTGACCTGTTTCCTCCATCAATACTGAGGAGTTACGGTAGTTCTATTTGAATTATCTTTTCTACTTCTCTTCTGCCTTGCAGATCTTTATGCCACATAGAGTGTTTCTTCTTCGTGGTAATCATGAATCTAAATATTGCACATCTGTATATGGTTTTGAGAAAGAAGTAACTGAAAAATATGGAAATCAAGGGAAACATGTTTACAGAAAATGTTTAGGATGCTTTGAAGGGCTTCCCCTAGCCTCTGTTATTGCTGGCCGCGTATATACTGCTCATGGAGGGATTTTCCGCAGCATAGCTGTTACCCCGTTAAAAAGGCCCAAGGGAAAGAAGGGTCGCAGGATAGTGGTCAACTCAGATGTGAGCTCTCTGTCGCTTGGTTCTTTGGAGGAACTATCCAAAGCAAGGAGATCAGTTCTCGATCCTCCATGGCAGGGATCGAACTTGATACCTGGTGACGTGCTGTGGTCAGATCCGTCAATGAGCCCTGGTCTTTCTCCCAACAAAGAGAGAGGCATTGGTCTATTGTGGGGCCCCGATTGCACTGAGGAGTTCTTAAAGAAGTACCATTTAAAGGTGATATTCTTAAACCCGTTTCCTCATTTTGAGAGCTATCATAGTAGTTATCTTGATATGGTTTAGAATGGTAATCAGATAACATACTCTAAATGTTCTGGATGATGATGAAGATACTCGTTCTCTAGTTACATCAAGCCAAAATAATCTTTTGAATATCAGGAATGTAAATGCTGTTGTCGTTCTTTTATTGCGACATTGCTCTGCTTAGATTCTGCATTGGCAATGAGTTTCAATGGTCATTCTTGCATAGCTTGAACCACTGTCCTTGACAACCATTATTATATATACGAGTAGATTTGCATCAGTAAACGTTTGAAGCGAATTACTTTTTTTGGTCTTCTTGCTTTGCATCTACTTAATGGACCATATACTTTTTGCAGTGGTAGTTTGGAGGTACAAAAATTTTATTGAGTACTTTAAACACTTGCCATACAGGGTCAATTCATTTAGAGGTAACATAACTGGGAATGTGTTATATCGTGGTTGATAACGTTTTTGGTTCAATTCAGTTGAGAGTTAGATGGAGTTCAATTCTTTTTTCAGTTTGGTAAAAACCTAGAAAAATATAATCTAGTACCCAAGATTGAAGAAGTGGTTACAAATTTAAAAGTTAAATCTCAGTTAGTCAGCAAGTCTCAGCCTGCAAAAACTATTCATCACAAATTCTCATACACCCACCAATGATCAAAATTAAACCCGACTTTATGATGAAATATGAGACTGTCGGACTAATTAATACTTTGCTGACATGACAAGACATGACACTAAATATTCAAATAAACTCCTAATTAATCGAAGATTCAATTAAATGACATCAAACGCTCATACAAGACTTCTAATCTATGCTCCTTATATTAGGCCATAAAAAATAGACAAGGAAGCTAATTAAGTTAGCTGAACATCTTAAGTATCTGTCTTTCCTATTCGTTTCTAGATCCACCTTCTGGGAAGGTGTCTGATTGGGATGGCTGTTGTAGCAAATATGGTGCCCCTGTTGGCTCAAGTTATTACATCAAATTGCAAATATGGTGCCCCTATTGGTTCATATTTTTCTTTCTAGTGATCTTATGAATATATATATTCTTGATGTTTTTAGGAAGTGTATAAATTCCTTCTTTAAAGTGATTCATTCCTTTCAAGGCTTGCTTTAAAATGATAATTTGTCGTCCTTGAGTGGTCTTGGATTAACAAAGCAATTGAAACTTTTTGGTTCTCAGCTATTTATTTGAAAAAAACATTATCTGTATGTATAGATAATTGAATTCAAATATGAATTCTTATCTGATCAGATCTAATATTTGAGGGGGAAAAATGCTATTTGTCTTTATAGCACGCTTATGTAATCCATGGTTAGGTATATTTGTATTGCAAGTTTATATAAGTAGTGGCTTGATAGAGCTCACTTTTCGCAACCCATGCTTGCACTTATAGAGTATTT
Organism: Pachysandra terminalis; assembly: GCA_031762675.1. Lineage (NCBI taxonomy): Eukaryota > Viridiplantae > Streptophyta > Magnoliopsida > Buxales > Buxaceae > Pachysandra > Pachysandra terminalis. Next base: position 392,695 of record JAUPMG010000014.1, on the reverse strand, counting down.
TTTGGTACCACACTACCGCTTGGATTGACTATCGACAACAAAATCATTATAATGTTATTCGAGCTCTAAGTTTTTTTCTTACCAAAAGTAGAATTTGGAGTTTACTTAAATGTGAGAAATTGCCTTTTTTTCTTTTTGGCTCCTCTGACTCTTTCTCTAATATACATATATTTGTGTAACCTTAAACCATGATTGCTATGAAGAGTTCCAATTCTAATTTTGGGAACTTGACTTTTACTGAATTACAGTTGATTATAAGGTCACATGAAGGACCTGATGCAAGAGAAAAACGGTCTGGTCTTTCAGGAATGGGAGAAGGATACACTATAGATCATGTAGTAGAATCAGGGAAGCTGATTACCCTATTCAGCGCTCAAGACTACCCGCAGTTTCAGGTTCTTTCTTGCTTTTGTTCAAACACTTGACAATTAATGCTTCTACATGGATTATCTTTGCAAATTGAAACATTATTTCTCAGTTTTTTGCTTTTAGATATCTTGCAACAACCTCATGTGTGAAAGGACACTTTGCATTTATTTTGTATAGCTCTTATCATATCAATTTTGAGGCAAAATGTGTAACTTCTATATGCTAATATCGTCCAAGGAATTGTTAGGATGTTTTGAGTTTTAGGTTTGAATGTTGTAGACATGTCCCTCAAGTATCCATGTGGGAAGGGCATTCTTACATACATTTTGCATTAGTCCTTTCATGTCACTACCGATAGAAATTCCAACTTGGGTTGAATCAATCAAACTAATATGCACATGTTAACATGCTTATCATATCAGAGATCACATCATGTACATTGATTTATTATTTAAAGTCAGTTTTTTGTTGAGTTGGCTTAGTGGAATTTGAAGCCAACATACTTCAGGCTAGTCCTACCACCAAACATGTACTGAACAGGGCATAAACGAAAGTTCTTTACCAGGAAATGATCTATGACATGCTATCAAATCTTTATTTGAGTTTTGTGATTTAGTCTTGCAACATTACTTCTCAGAAAATGAAATAAAATGTTAACATTACCAACTGCATCATCCACAGACTCATCCCTGACTGTTGGTTTGTTTACTTTGCAGGCGACAGAGGATAGATATAACAATAAAGGGGCATATATTGTTCTGGAAGCCCCTAATTTTGATACTCCAGTTTTCCACAGCTTTGAAGCCATAACTCCAAGACCAAAGGTATGGTATTCTTATCGTATCTGTACAACTGCCAATGACTACTTTGCTCATCCTTATATAAGTGGTGGAAAAAGAACAAGAAAAAGAAAAAAATTTCGAATGCTTGGGACAAGGATTACATTAAGGTAAAAAAAAAAAAAAATACATGGGACTGGATGATCACAATGGCCCATGGACAGTTAAAACGACAACTGATCAGTCATTCAGTCAAGTTTTTTATCTAGTGGTAGGGGTAAATTATTATGCTGAACTATCAGGGGTGTATAAGTAATTTACCCTTAATGGTATTTTACTAGGGAAATACCTAATAATGGGATGCCTGAATTAGCCACCAGGCTTCAGGTTGAGGAAAAATTAAAAAAAAAACTTATATAGGCATGGCGGAGCTACATAGGGGCGAGAGGGGGCAACTGCCCCACCTCTTTTTCTTTTTTCTTTTTTTATTTTAAATTTAAAGTTGACAATTGTGTGTGTATGTGTAATATAGCAACTAACATTAATTTTGTCTCCTTTTTGTCAAAAATAGCATTAATTTTGTCAAACTGAAAACTGAATTTAACCAAAATTTTGTCCGATGGGGGGGGGGGGGGGG
>JAUPMG010000014.1:304043-316181 GCA_031762675.1 Pachysandra terminalis | reverse complement strand
AAAAAAAAGTTAGTGGGGTGTTTAATGAGTCAACTACTTAATTAATTGTAAAGCTAGGATTTATTAAATAGTTAAGTAAAAATTTAAAAAACCAGAATTAATTAACTCTTGGCCTTTCACGAGTCGAGCTTTCACAAGCCGAACTTTCACGAGCCGAGCTTTTACGAGCCGAGCCTGAGCCTTGACAAAACTAGCGAGCTTGAGCCGAGCCCGAGCCTTGTCCAGATTTTACGAGCCCGAGCCGGGCTGGCCAAAGCTCGACTCGGTTCGTTTACAGCCCCAAGTAGGATAGTGCCATGAAGTAGCTCAAAATGGTTTTGTACATTTACTTTACTTTAGTGATATAGTGTATGTACTATTAACCAAGTAAAGTGCTAATACAAACAAAACAATTCAAAGGCGAGTGGTGGCCGATGTATGGCGCTGATGCACCTGCACTTCGGATGTTAGCCGCCCGAATCCTTGCGTAGACATCATCTTCGGCTTGCGAGGAATTGGAGCACCTTTATCCTCATCCACACAAAGCAGAGGAACCATTTGGCCTATGAGAAGTTGCAGTTCGTATTTTTCATTATAATATGAGGTTGCGGATGAAGTATCTTGAGATTGAGACCGAGAATATCATGTCGAAGGATCCATTAAATACTATATTCAATGCTGAGGTTGATAAGGAGGACCCTTTCACAAAGTGGGTCATGTACACTACTGAGCTTGATCAGCCCGACGGTCAGCCCAGTCTTGAGACTGCTAGAGCTGTCACGGAGGTCGAGATCGACGTTAGCACTGTGATGGAGGGGGTAGGGGTAGCGAGGGAGACTCATTTAATAGAGCAATGAGTATTATCCCTCAATCACGAGCGGCAAGGCAGAGGCCGACACATACTCCGACAATTGATGTGGAGGCTACGCTTCAACGTTCAAGATCTAGTACATTTATGAGTGGTGAGATGGCATCAGGAGGTGGTGGTGATGATGATGATGATGACGATGAGGCGTAGGGAGTTAGGAGGGTTGTAGTGGTCCTAGTCTAGCGGTAGTGGAAGGACTGGACCACGTTAGTAAGGAGCGTGGTTATGGACATGGTCATGGTGCCCCCTCTGCAGAGCAAGAGTCCGTTATGACTGTGCCGTATAATTTCCAGCGCAAGAGAAAAGGGAAGAAGCAGATGGGTGCACGGGGTGAGGCATTCTTATCTCACAGCTTTGGGTCCATGGATGTTGGATGTGAGCAACAGGGTTTGTCATCTTCTGCATCTTACAGAAACATGGAAGACATCATCACGGAGCTGGAAGCTATTATCCATACATACCTTCGCAGTCAGACCCTGAGATATATGGTTCGCAGGGAGGACAAGAGTTAGGATCACATGGGTATGCACTGTGTAGGTATGACTATGGAGTTGTGCCACAGGGATATAGACAGGTCCAAGACAAGCAGCAGGAGTACCACTACCCATAGGAGTTTTGCCTCGCTGCCCATGATTGAGGCACAATACTCGTCGCTTTATCAAACGAGTCTCTGCTCGCTGCCCCTACCTCCCCCATCATAGAGTCAACGTCAATCCTAACCTCCGTGGCAGCTCTAGCAATCTCAAAACTGAGCTGACTGTCGGGTTGATCAAGCTCAACATTGTACATGACCCACTCTTTGAAGGGGTCTTTCTCATTAACCTCGGCATTGAACATAGCATCTAATGGATTCTTCGGCATGATATTCTCGGCCTCAATTTCAAGCTGCCGCATCTTCAAACTCATAATAACATACGAGCTTCTGCAATTTCTCATAGGCCAAACGGTTCGTCTGCTTTATGTGGATGAAGCTAAAGATGCTCCGATTCCTCTCGCAAGCCGAATATGATGTATGCGCAAGGATTTGGACGGCTAACATCTAGAGTGTAGGTGCATCAACACCATACATCGACCACCACTCACCTGTGAATTGTTTTGTTTGTGTTAGCACTTAGTACATAGTACATACACTAAATCACTAAAGAAGAGTAAATGCACAAACCATTTTAAGTTACTTACATGGCATCATCCTACTACTCGACTCGATAGCCGACTGCCGACCAAATGAACCAATCGCACCTCTGAACATTAGAAGCTATCAAATTGATATAAAAACCCAGGTATTAGTATTTACCATTTGGTAGTAGTATGTATGTTATATTAGAAAAAAAAAGTAGATACCAAGGTACTAAATAGATTTGTTACCTCATTTCCAAACTGCCCTTCCTCGTCGAATCAGGCTCCAATGTTTCATATACTTTGTGCAATACGTTAAGCAAGTCGGATCTCGATTCCAATCGATGAGTGTAGTGGTACTTGGGATTCAAGAAATATGTTGGGGTTCATGAAAAAAAACAAAAAAAAAAAAATGATTAGCAAAAATTAAACACTAGTACTCATTAAACTTTAGATTTTAGAAATAGCCAATAATAATAAAACGCACTGACCTGCGCTGTGAAGATGATGCCCCAATGTCTTGTACCAGTGATCATCAATAATCTTATGGACCCATTTGTATGAATTTGGGGCAGTAACCTTAATCTTCTCCTTTATAATCCTCATGGACTCGTATACAGAACCCATGGTAGGATATGCATTTGTATCTACTGCCCTCAATACTCGATGAATGGGCTCCAACATAGCCACAAGATTGCAGACCTTATCCCAAAATACATTAACTAGAACAATATCTCTATTCTCTTGCCAACATCAGTACGACTCAAAGGATAGCTATTCCAAGAATGTCCAGTAAAGAATGCCTTCAATCTTGTCTTGTGCCCTAAGCTGCTCTCCAATGCAATGTAATTGGTGGCAAAGCGTGTAATACCCGGTCTCACCATGTCACAACCTCATATCTCTCTCATCTTTGCAAGGACGTAAACATGATTATATATAAATGTCGTCAACATCCAGGCATCATCTAACACACTCAATACTAACGGTCGACGTGCAATGGCCTTCAATATCAAATCTATGCAATGAGCAACACATGGGGTGCAATACAAGTTGTATTTATTCTGCATTATCCAACTAGCCTTCATATAATTGCTCTCATTATTTGTGACTATTTGTATGGCATTCTTCGAGCCCACCTCTTTAATAATATCTCTCATAAGACGAGCAATGTACTTTGCATCATTTATTTTTTCATCAGATAAATCCACTGATTTCATAAACATTGCTCATCATTCGCAATAAACCATAAGGTTAGTTATAGATAACCTCGTGGGTCCCGTCCATCCATTAACCATAATAATTACTCCAAACTCCTCCCAATGTGGTCTCAAACTGTCAATGTATTCTCTGAGATCTCTCTCCTCCTCATCTAAGTATTTCCCCATAATCTCATGGGGGTGTGGGGCACCACTCCTCTCCCAGCCTCCTGGATGACATCTATCATGTTCTTAAAATGAGGAGAGGCTGTTGCATTAGCTGGTATGCGGCTGAAAATGAAGAACTTTGAAATAAATTTTCCCATCTTCTCTCTCACATTAACTCCACTCCACACATCCTTTAACCTCTTCTGTCTGACATCTTTAGATTTGTACAACGAAGGGTCAATGGGTGGTCATAGCATCTTGACACTCTAGGATCTTCTATATGTATATGTGCCTATGGGCCTAGCACCAGATCTTGAAGGCCCAGCTCCTGAAGAGCCTCCCCAATAAAACCCATATCACTCGGCCTCTCTCCTTTCCCAATTAGGTTGTACAGAGGCACGTCATGCAGCTCTATGGCTTGCTCTATCTGCATCTGGGATACAATCAGGAGGGTAAATGATGTCGTTACCATCCTCCTTTGCAGTGACGGGAGGATGCATGGGTTGCGCCAATCTCCTCCTGTCTATCCTGTCTCTCCTCTTTACTGATAGTTGCTCCTTCCAAGATGGTTTTACTGTCTTCCTCACCTCAGGGGGCACATTAGGACAATTACTGATTTCCTTTTGTCATCCTCCTCTACAGTGGCGGGAGGATGCATGGGTTACGCCAATCTCCTCACCCACAGCCCTTAATAATTTAGTGACAATAATTGCAAACTGATTTCCTTTTGCTACCCTCCCATGGCATACCATGATTCCAACCAATATCCGACCTCCAGGCCACCATATCAGATATCTCCTCCCAAGTCCCAAATAAGAAACAAACCTATAAGTTGTAATAAGCACAACAAGAAGAAAAAGAAAAGTGTGAAAACTGAGAAGTGAGAACATAATAAGACAACATTTTTTAACAATTTATTATTTTTCAATATTTTAATTATATTTCTTGTATTTTTTAATAATATTTTACTATTTTTTAATTTTTATGCATTACAATAATTATATAGTTAAATTAATGGTCAATTACTCATTGAGTAATGGACCACTAAGCCTTTTTAACATCTCTATAATTTTTGAATAATTTAGAAAAAATAATATTATTTAATATTACTTAATTATATAATATTTATAGAGTTAATAATTTACTAAATTTGCTAAGTAATCGATCATTAATAGTTTATTAATATTATCTAATTTTATAGCTTTCAAACAATTTCTTTTCATATCTTTAATAATTTATTTAAATTTCAGATAAAATATTAATTATTTAAAAAATACATGAACTAAATTTTTTTATCATAGAAATTTAATAAATCAACTAAATTTTTATCACTGATTTTTCTAAATAATTTTGGCGTATTTATGCATAATACATATATTTTTTATAATATGTAATTTTTAATTAATTTTTTTGAAATAAATAAATATAAATTTTTGAAGAAAAATCAAAGTAATGACACCCATCGATAGATCGGGTGTTGTTACACAACATATATTTATTTCAATTCATTTGGTTAAATTTTTATAATAATATCTAACTTTTAATTAATTTTTCGTGTTGAATAAATAAATATAATTTTTTTTTTCCAAAAATCAAAGTAACAACACCCATTGATAGATCGGATGTTGTTACATATCATATAATGATTTGAAATTATTTGATTAACTTTATATATGCAAAACATGAAAAAATAGACTTACCTCAAGTTGGCTCAAGAACGGTCCTCCAACAAGCCACCAAAAGCTTAAATCTTGAAGAAGATTCTTCAAAAGTATTTAGAATCAAAAGAAATTAGGGGTTTTAAACCCCTTTTTTTCCAAAATTCTGTGAAGGGGGAGAGGCTTTCGTGGAGATATTGCCAAAATCTGGCAACATTTCCACGATTTCCCCCTTTAAAATGGCGAAATCAAGTTAAATTTTGCACGTGTGTGTACACTGTACACATACAAAACTTCCACCATTTCGGTGACATGTCGCCAAAATGTAGCTGAATTCCTCCTTAATTTTGTATCACAAAACCTCAAAATAGCGAAATTTCACCGCCATGCCGGTGAAATTTAAAACCTTGGTTGAAATTAATTTTGGACATGCATTCAAGTTATCTCAGATTTCTTGTGTTGACTTTTACTACATAAGATACTTTTGGCTATTCTATTATCAGCTTTAAGACTGAAGTAATTCAGTAGTGGGTAGGAGATACATTAGAAGCAGCTTTAATTACGTTTCTTTTTTCACTTTTGTATTCTTCTCACTTTTCTTGTACTAATCATCAAGAGAGATAGAGAAGACAGAAAGAGAAAACTTGTATAGAACAAAGTCATCCAAGTTAATCATAGAGAGGGTAGAGAGAACGATATATATATATATATATATATATAGAGAGAGAGAGAGAGAGAGAGAGAGAGGAGCAACTATGCCCAATAAAGAAAAATGTAAAACATCCATAGCTAAAGTTCAAATAACCATCATTTGAAGTTTATCGACATGGATTATTGTAAAAAAAAAAAAAAAAAAAAAAAAAAACACACATGACAAATTTCTATTTTGATGGGAGTATCAAGAAAGTTTAGAATCTGGAAAAGATAAGTCTTCACTTGAGGTCATTAACGGTTAATAGACCATTACTATTGAGCATTGCAAACAATGCAATTCATTCAAGATGAGGGCTACTCAGCCTGCTATTTAAAGAATGGTCTAGATGGGCGAGCTATTGCTATCACAGTACTTGTCAATCTAAAGAAGTTAAACGTGATGCTTTAATATTCAAATAGATGACAACTGACAAGATGCTCAATAGTCTGTTGGGCATGAAGCAACAATCTTCATGAAGATGAAAAAGCACAAGATTTATGAAATTATCTCATATATTATTAAAATGATCAAGTGACGAGCATACACAATCACATGATTATGGGCATTATATGAATGTTTCTTGGTGCGTTTGCTTTCACGCTGCATTTATTCATTCTATCACAAAATTGAAGTAACTGAAGATTCTATGTAGGATATGGTACTAGCAGCTTGACTTATGTTATGGATGACTTGAGAATTCCAAGTGTCGAGCATACACAATCAATTTCAATTATTTGTTATTTCAACTAAGCAGATATTGATGACTTAACAATTCCAATTCGAATCAATTAATCTAGTATATTTTCCAGACTCGTAGGAGTGCATCTACATTTCTGCTTCACTAATATGATTTTTTTGGTCCTTTCTAATAATATCGAATGTTATTCCTATTTTGGCTGATTGTAATTTTAAGGCAAGTGAAGGCTAGAATTGACCAGATGCAGGGACACAGAATACTGCTGTCTCCTACACCACATATTGCGTATGGACTATATGTCCCCTATATTTAAGATGCCAGCACCCCGCCACTTTGCCCAATGCCCATCGAGCCCATGTCTACGGATATCAGATACAGGTCCAACACAGGACATTTTATATGGGAATTTTGTTGGAATGGGAATATATCCAAATCTCCAGATATATTACTCAAAAATTAAGGGTCATTTGAGATGGTTAAAATTAGTGTTTTAATTTATTTTTTAAGATTTGGAAAAAATATTATATTTTTGTTTTTATATTGTCATGTTTCATGTTTGTAGTTAGTTGAACTATTTCTTGATTGGATAAAAAATAAAGGAACCTATACATAGTTGCTATTTTATTTGCAAATTGTATTTTTCGTTTTAATGCATGATGCATTCATGAACTTGCATATGACAAATTGATCCTCTTTAGCTAGGTCCTGCTAAGAGGTTTAATGCAAGCTGTGGCATGTATAAATCCTAAATATAAAAGATGACAATGTAAAGGAAAGCCTTCATATTGTATGCTATGCAAAGAAACGAATGGTCGTAGATATCCATGATCTCATGTTGCGTCTTCTATTTTCAACACATGCCATATGTAGCACATAGAGAACTTTCACAATATGCAGCCCTAGTCACTAACACATGACAATCGTTGGGGCCATGCTTCTACGGACCGGACCGGACCGGTGCAGTTCATATCGGGACCGGACCGGTGCAGTTCATACCGGGACCGGACCGTTGTGCACCCCTAGTCACTAACACATGACACTCGTTGGGGCCATGCTTCTACGGACCGGACTGGACCGATGCAGTTCGTACCGGGACCGGATCTCAACGGTTCGGTCCCAAGACTCCCAACCCGCGATACAAACTATTGTATCACGGGTTATGGACCGGGCGAACCAATCTGATGACCGATCCGGTACCAACCGGTCCAGACCGGTACCAACAGTCCGGTGATCAGTCCGTTCCGGTCCATTTTTTTTTTAAATTAAAAGTTTGATTGTTGTTGTACCAAATCCAGACCAGCCGGTCCTGCCGGTCTGGTGTTCGGTCCAATCAGGTCCGTTTTTTTTTTAATTAAAACTTTGATCGTTGTTGTATCGAGACCAGTCCGGTCCCTGATCCCAGTACATTAAACCTTGGTTGGAGCACACTGAGGAAACCCATTTGATAGTTCTGGACATGGGGCTCTCCATGGAAAAATTTAAAAAGACAGGGAAAAAAGAAAACAATGATCAGTTAATAATTAAACAATGTGAAACTTCCTTAAACTCTCAACCAAGGAATTTTTTTTTTTTTTCGGCTACTTTGGTTGACAAACATTGTGATACCAGAGACTGTTCTTCTCTCTTGCATTCATGGATAATTTAGCATTGATGCACTAACTTTCAAAACCCTAATCAAAACCACAACCATGCCTTTTCTTCACTGTTAATAAACAATCAGATACCCCGTGCATTATACGACCTTGCACTACCTTATCAGATTGTATGCTCGTCGTACAAGTAGGAAATAAGATAAAGGAAAGTAGGCTAAGATAGTTTGTGCATGTAAAGTGAAGACCTATGGAGGTGGTTATAAGGAATAGGGGTTACACATTGAAGAATCTAAGAGGGTAAGGGGAAGACTAAAAGGAACCTGAATGGGATCAATCCCAAAGGATTTGGATACATATAATCTGTTTGAATATATGGTTTTGATAGATTGTGACAGAGGAACAGGATTTGTGTTGCCGACCTAACGAGTTGGGACAAGACATGTTGTTGTTGTTGTACTTGATTCACTGAATCTGCTAATCACTTAATTTTTTCCTTAAAACGTTTCTTTTATTCTCATTGTTTTCACCCATTTATCGAATAGAATATTAGGGAAAACTAAGAACAAAATCTCCATACATTTACAAGTGCCTCAGATGAGGATGCTATAATGGACAAGTAGCAAGATTAAAAACTAAAAATAAGTGTATACAAGGGACTTTGGACTAGTCATATGAGATCCACTACGAGCATCCCATTGAGATGACTTGGCAATATGTAATGAGGACTTAAACAATCAACTATAAAAAGGAATAGGTAAAAATGAAAAAGAAAAACAATGACAACATCATGAGGAGACATCTTCAACTAGTACAGGTTGAAGGCTCAAGGACAAGGAGGCAATAAAAAAAAACAAGATTGTTAGTTGTGATATTCATAAAAGACATGTTACCATAAATAATGAACTGTCAACATATAACTCATGCAACAGGCACCAAATAATTGGGGTAATTATGATGATGAGCAATTAAAGGAAAAAAGGTGCTAAGATATAGGTGGAAGACTACATCAATGAGCTTATGGAGTTTTTCTTGCCAAATTTTGAATCAAATGTTTTATGTATAACACTATGAAAAGAATGAAATCTATACCATTGTTTTGAAATGCTAAGGCGTGAAGCAAAATGTAATGAACAAAGCATGAGGCATAAGCCTCACAAGCATTTATATTGAATAATAAAATCATAAACATATAGAAAGGAATAATAAAGCATTCACAAATTAGACATTTAGAGTACCCTACATGCCACACATTCAAATTTTAAAGAAGAATTCTATATCTCGTCAAGATTTATGGAACACATCAAATTAAAGATGTTTTTAACTTAATAGTGACTGAAAGGAGGAAATGGAAGCACGATACTTGAGAAAAATGGTTGAAATTTTAGTAAGGCAGAATGTAAACTAAATCCTAATATAAGAAAAAAAATATATATAATTGAATGAATAATATTACAAAAACTGACCTCAGATCTTGGTTGAAGCTGACCCAATGTGTTGTCTTCATTGATATGCACTTTGCGGTTACCTCCATTAACCATCGTTCCAACTTGTGCATATCCAGGAACATGCTTCTTTGCAGCAGCAACCTTCTTTGCGGCCTCTTGTAGAGCATCCATTGCTACATTATAAACATGTAAAGATTTTGACCCTTCTTCTACATATTTGATAGCTTCCTGGCGCAGGTTGTTGTAACGGACAGTTGAAGACTCCCAAGAATTACTTGGCAAGTCAAGAGCACGTTCATCCAATACAACTCCACTCTTAGCATTTCTTGTCCAACGTTTCAAGACATAGTGAGATGGAAGCATAAGAACGTTTGTTACTTTGAAGACTGCTAATACATGTCTACAGATAATACCTGAAAACTCAAACATTTGACAGCTACAACTTGCCTTCTTTTCAAAGACGCTGAACTTAACAATATGAGCTTTGTGATCTTCCCCGAATTTGGCCACACGATACGTGGTCACTGTTCCAGTGTCTTCAATCTTAGTTGCAGGATTAGCAAGAGTCTCAACCAATTCCTCTTGGAATTTCATGAATATTCTCCTAGTATAAAGGCCTGCCGCTTGTTTTTCCATAGGAGATGGCGTCTTGAGAACTGGAGCAGTGTTAATTGTATCATAATCTGCCTTTACTTCCTTTTCGTGCCGACTAGCTACAGCTTTCTCATATTGCTTTATCAACAACTGTATAGTGGTTGATGCATTCACATACCCATCAAAGAACGAGTTTATACTATCACTTCCTTGGGTTGTACACGTCTCTCCAAAGAATGTGTCATGCACGTAAACAGGTACCCACTGCTGGCGAGCACTATATACTGATTGAAGCCATTCATTGTCCACAAGATCGTATCGTTCTATAAGCGATTCCCAACACGACTCAAATTCGTCAATTGTCTCTGTCAAATTAATGTACTTCCGGAAATCCGGTTCAAAAGTAGGGTGTGATTGATATACATGAAACAATTTTTCTTGGGCTTCTCTAATTATGTTCCATTTACAGAAACGATGTCGAATTTCAGGAAATACTAGTGCAATGGCTGCCCTTATAATTCTATCATGGTCAGTTGTGATTGAGACTGGATGACGTTCAGCCATTGCAGCAAGCCAAGTCTGGAATAGCCAAACAAACGAGGATTCAGACTCGTTGAGGAGGAGAGCACAGCCAAACAATACCGGCTGCCCATGATGGTTAAGCCCTGTGAATGGAGCAAATGGGACCCGATAGCGATTTGACCTGTACGTTGTGTCAAAGGTAACTGTGTCTCCGAAGTAGTTATAGTTCATCCTACAACTTGCATCTGCCCAGAAAATGTTCCCTGTGGAGTTCCCATCGCCTTGGACTGAATAGAAAAACGCAGTGTTCTCTGCTTGCATTCGCTTTAGATAGTCCAAGACATGCTGACCACCACTTCCAAGTGTCCTCTGCCTGGTGCTACTCATATAATTCCGGCAATCAATTGTAGTAAAACCAACATTGTTAATCCCACCGGATTCTTTAATTAACACTGACATTACCCCACTTGGGCCCATCCCAGCTGCCTGAAGAGTATCAATCAGGCTTCGGGCAGTACCTGAGACATGCCTATGGGATCGGAGGCAATGCACTTTTTCCGGTGGCACAAGCTCGTGATTGTGTTCTTTAACTAATTTAGACACAACCCACTTCCCAGAATCTTGTTTCTTCACGGTGATCATAGCCTTACAACCAACCCTAGTGACAGCACGCTGGCGCTTGGACTTGCTTTCACTATCCCTCTTGTCACCACGACGGAATCCCTCCCGGGAGCAAACAATTTGGCGGCAAATAATGGCACCATCGCGACGGGAACGATGGTACACACTGACCCGGGTGCTGAAACCGACACGGCGGGCAAATGAATTGTAGAAAATTCGGGCAGCCTCTTCGGATTCGAATTCCAAACCCTCGTAGGGTTCGAGAATTGGGTCTGAATCAGCAGCGAAGAAGTCTCGTTCGGCGGAGCCTTCGATCAGTTCATCTTCATATTCCTCCTCGCCGTCCGGGTGTTCAACGTCGACGACAGTATCGTCGTCTTCGCCGGATCCCATGTCGAATTCCATAACCTCGGTTTCCATGTTTAATGGTTCAAACTCCATGATTGATGGATGGGTTTATTATCGTTGATTTATGTTTCTATCTCCATCTATATAATATATAATCCAAGTAATTGTCGTGGAGCAAAGCATTCTATGCTATTTAAATGAACAGAGAGTGAAAGGGAACTGACCAACGATCCGAGATTCATGCTTCGATGGAAATACCACCGGATCTGTGTCCAACCTCCACAGAATCGGAACCCGTAAAGAAAGAACGAACTAGGGTTCCTTCTAGGTTTTTTGTTTGGTTACAGAGGAAAACATGCTTCTCTGGTATTTAGGGTTTTGTAGAGGAGAAAGAGAGAGAGAGAGATTTCAGGGGTTTGTCATTTTGGGATTTGTCTTTGTGCACAGAGAGAGAAACAGAGAGAGAGAGAGAGAGAGATTTACAGATTGTTTGAACTTTGAAGAACTTCGATATATTCTCACCAAAAAAAAACTTCGATATATAATTATTTCGAGTCCATTTCTGCTGCTCCGGAGAAAAAGGAGATATGCTGCTCCGTCGTGCAATTTGTTACGCGTGTTCAAAGGGTTTCCACGTGAT
>JAUPMG010000014.1:270530-284340 GCA_031762675.1 Pachysandra terminalis | reverse complement strand
TGTGGAGAGGAAGACAGGTGGAGAAGAAGAAGATGAATTGAGAGGAGAAAGGGGTGCTGTGAAAACAGCAAAAAAAAAAACAGGGGTCGTTTAAATATGACGAGGAGATGGAGAGAAGAGATGGGGTGGAGGAAATGGTGGTGCGATGGAGGAATGATGGTTTCGGTGGTGCTGAGATGAAGGTCTTGAAGATGTTCAGATAGTGATAGAGGAAGAGGAAGAGTGGTGGAATGGAGGTTGGTTGATGAGTTGCGGAAATGAGAGGGTGCGTGGATTGATGGGAAGCTGGTTTCTCTATTTTCTTCTTCGTCCTGTGTTGCCTTATATAGAAGAGGAGGGGAGAGAGAGAAGGAAGGGGAAGAAAGGAAAGGAAGGAGGGAGATGGAAAGAAGAAGAAAAGGAAAGAAAGAGGCGGGGGAGAGAAGAGAAGGAAAGAAGAAGAAGAAAGAAAGAAGAGAAGGAGCACGTGGGTGTTTCCACAAAAAAAATTTATTTGATTTTTTGTTATTTATTTCTTTTTATTTTGATTTTTTTTATTATATATGTATATATATTTTTGATTTCTCATGTGACAACTTCTAAAATTAACTTTTTCTATTTTTTGAAATTTGACACATGGCAAATCTTCCTCAAATATTCTCTCAATTATTATTTAATTTCAATTCCCTCCTTAAAGTGTTATTTTATTATTTTTTTTGACCCCTTATATTTTTTTGTCCTTTTTTGATAATTTTAAAAATATCAAAAATGATCCTTCGACTCCCGAATTTGGAATTTTACAAAATCACAGTCGTTTCGTCGGTGTTTTGACGAGGAATCCAAATTTGATGTTGGAAAAATATTTCGACCCTTGGATTTTACTGTTTGATCTCGATAACCGGATTAGGGGCAAAACTGTCATTTTTCCAACAGACTCCGAATCAGCCCAAGATTATACTCATTGGAGAGCATTTTGGCTCAGGAATTCAAATTTGATGTTGAAAATGGATTTAGGACTGAAAAGAATAGGTGGGGTCTACTAGGGGTATTTTGGTCATTTCACATGATTTTTGGGATTTTCAGGGATTTCTAAGTAATTTGAGTACATGGTGGAGATTAGATTCAGATGTTGATTTGGAGTTGTTGATCCTCAAGCCAAGCCTTCAAGGAGCTGCAAAAACCGGAAAACTGCACATCGGTGCAAATTGGGGTGTTTACATTTGCAATATCCACTTGTTGGGGGCTTAGACAACATATTTGCGATATCTAACATATTGTATTTTCAGCGGGCTAGCCACCCCGAGATGGTCAATTCACTCATTATATTAGTCATAAGGTAGACCCCTTTCAAAGGTTATGAGGCCGGAATAAAACCCTATGATCGGATATAAGGTAGACCCCTTTCAAAGGTCACGAGACCGGATTAGAACCCTATGTCCGGATATAAGGTAGACCACTTTCAAAGGTCATGAGGCCGGATTAAATTCCTATGGCCAGATATAAGGTTGACCACTGTCAAAGGTCACGAGACTGGATTAAAACCATATGGCCGGATATAAGATAGAACCCTTTCAAAGGTCACAAGGCCGGATTAAAACCCTATGGCCGGATATAAGGTAGACTCATTTCAAAGGTCACGAGGCCGAATTAAAACCCTATGGCCGGATATAAGGTCGATGTCATGAGATCGAATTAAAACCCTAGGGCCAGATATAAGGTAGACCCATTTCAAAGGTCACGAGGTAGGGCTAACCCCTCTACCGGATCCCGAGGCAAGGCTAACCGCCTTACCGAATATAGGGGTGACTCCCCTCAAACAGTCGAGATAGCGGCCTAACCCACCCCGAGATGTGCATTTCATCATCGGGCTTGCTACCCCGAGATGGCCAATTCATCATTTAGTATGTTCTTCAGCGGCCTAACCCACCCCGAGATAGCCAATTCGTCACGTATTAAAGTGGCCTAACCCATCCTGAGATGGGCAATTCGTAATGTCATGTTTCCCACCGGAGTGCGCTCATGCCCCCCTTTCGAGCGTCATAAGCGCAGGAGGCTAATGATGACCCCAGTTTTGTATGCATATACGTGGCACCATGTCATTGGTAGCACACATGGCACCCCTTTATTTAAAACACATCATAGTGTTTTTTTACCAATCTTGGGTTACTATTCACGGGTACTATTCATGCAAGCCGGGGTTACTGTTTACCAGGCACTATTCATGCAAGCACTGGGGTTACTGTTCACCTGGCACTATTCATAGAAGCCTGGATTACTGTTCACCCGGCACTATTCATGCAAGCCCGGATTACTGTTCACACGACACTATTCATGTCACTGTTCATGCCGACCCCGGGGTTACTGTTCCTGGCACTATTCATGCCAACTCGGTGCACTATTCACCGATTGTTGTTCATGCGACACGGTACACTGTTCACCGGGTACTGTTCATGCCAACCCGGGTACACTATTCACATCACTGTTCATGACGACTCCCGAGTACACTATTCATGTCGACCCTCAGGTACACTATTCACGCCACTGTTCATGACGACCCTCGGGTACATTGTTCATGCCGACTCTCGGGTATACTCTTCACGTAACTGTTCATGCCGACCCCCAGATACACTATTCATGCCGACCCCCGGGTTATTGTTCATGTAAGCCCCGGGTACACTGTTCACTGGCAATGTTCATGACACATATAATTTATTGGTCAATATCTACTTTCTTATTGATGCGACAGAACAGGGGAAAACCGACTCCCTTTTTCAGGGAAAAATGGGCGGTCTTGTCAAGTCTTTAAAAAGAGCAGACCTTGGGACTCATGAAAAGAAAAAGCGGACTTCCTTTTCAAAGAGAGGAGGGGGTCTCGTCAGGTCTTTAAAAGGAGAAGGAATAGAGAGGAAGAAAGAGAGAGGGCTGGCTGGAGATGAGGATACACAGACATAAGGGTTGGCTGAAGAAGAAGAAGAAGAAGAAGAGACACAGAGGGAGGGTCGCTGGATCATGGAAAACAGGGAAGAAACAGGAGATTTTTTCTTTGTTCTTTTCTCTATTTTTACTCTTAGATCTTGTAACAATTTGTACCATATAAATCTTTATATTTCAATGAGAAGGAAAACGTTCAAAATGGCAACCCATGAATGTAAGCGCATTAGTCGAATTATGTAAATCGTATCTTCCTCTTCTTTTCTCGCCTTGGGACCCAAAAGATCTTATCCACTTTAGATTTGACCGAAATCAAACAATTATCGGCTCAATGGACCTAAATATGATTAAATGATGTTTATCTACCATTTACCGATCACCGGTACTTATACAAGCCGGGCAAACGCAACCTTTAACTCCGGTGAAGACTGACACGGGATCTTTTTCAAAATGGAAAAAACAAAGTAAAATATCTCTAAGGAGGAGGTCGTCTTTTTTAATCGGCTTCGTTCCTGGCCGCAAGTAAAAGACAGTTCCCCTTACTAGTATCTTCGCCAAGGTCCACGTAAATGGCTATGGCTCTGATACTTCCGCAGCCATCTTCTTCTTCCTCTCCATCTCATGTCTTACGAAGTTCCTTTAACGGACTACCGATAAAGTGTGTTGGATTGAAGCCCCTAAACGTCTCCAAATCGAAATTAGGCTGCAGAGCATCATGGCAAGAGGTCTGCAAATTCCTAGAATTTCAACTTGTGTTCCATAATTTTCTAGGGCTTTTTTTTTTCTTCTTCTCAGAAATCGATCTTCTCTTGATCTTTTTGGTTTCTTGCTGAAGCTCGCTGGTGTTCTGATCTTCTCTGCGATTCCCTTCACCGCCGTGAAAGCCATCGCTAACAGTTCAGTCGGAGCGATGCTTCAGAGGCGAATGAAGAAGACAAAGAAGACTGCAATGGGAAATTCTTCAAAATTTAAGGCTTTATCGGAGAAAGCAAGAAAAGACAGGTTATTGGGGGAATACCAGTATTTAAGTGGTTCTATTTATTTATGATAAATTATATTTTTAGTGGTTCAAATTTCTTTTTATATTGAGGAATCTGTTGTGGATCACTTTTTTCTTTTCTTTTCTTTTTTTTTTTTTTTGGGAGTAATAGCACTGTGAGTTATGGATCTTGAAAATCTGAGGTTCTCTTATGCAATTCTCTGAAAGAATTCTGGCTTTGGATGTAACTGAGGACTTCAAATGTTCTAATTTCCATATCAATTCTGAAACAAATGATGTTGCAGACAAATTTTTCTTGGGGAAAAAAATGTTCCACTGATTGCAGATGAGATTACTTTCTACCCTTTTAATGATGAACAAGTTAAGAATTTTCTTTTAAGATTTTACATCTTAATATAGTCATTTGATTCATTTCATTATATTGATTGTGGTAGCATTCTGAAATCCAACACTGGCTGATTTCCTCCAAATGGTCCATTTAACCTAGAAAGCAAGAAGGGTACTAGAATCAATCTTTCTGATTGACACCATTTGGGGAGTTCCTCAGGCCTCAATTGTACTAAATTCATGAGGTGCAATTGCAGGCGAGCCTTAAAGCATGAAAAGTGAACTTCATATGTTCCACATACTTGAAGGCGTGAATATTATGGGATTTAAGCCTCTAAGATTAAGCTTCGAGGCTTTTGTGTTGAGCCTAAAGATGGAAGCCTCATACATACCTTTTAGAACATTGCTCTTAAGTAAAGAGCTACCTTTAGGTGTACTTATAATAACCTATGCTGTTTGAAAACTTAATGATTTTTGTCTTGGATGATGAAAACAATCAACTTTTTCGCAGTTTGTGGTATGGAGAAGAGCGTCCTCGCTGGCTTGGTCCAGTCCCCTATGACTATCCTGCATATCTCAATGGAGAACTCCCTGGTGATTATGGCTTTGATGTTGCTGGTCTAAGCAAGGATTCTATGGCATTCCAGGAATATTTTAAGTATGAAAGGTTCCTGCTTTCTATCCATTTTTGTTTTTATATGAGTGATAACATTTTTCTTTCGTGGTTTAAAATATGAGATGCATCTGTTCCATCCCATGCATTTGTTTTCTCATGCTTTGATGTATCCGGTGTTAATCCATAAGCCATCCAGGTTCCATAATGGTAGAGGAGTAAATGCAAAACTTGAATTATGGAGAGATAACTTGAAATCAAAAGGTTTTAAAATAAATGGAGTTAAGACCAAGTATAGGGAATGTAACTTCAATGCAGATGGCAGAGATGAAACAAGGGGAAGATTTGAAAAACAAGAGATTCCTAAAAGCAATCACTTCCATTATTTTTTATCAATTATCCATAAAGAGATGGACATATTGATGAGGATATTGCAATTAAAGTAGAGCTAGATGGCTTAAGTGGAGAGGAGCTTCTAAAGTGTTATGCGATTGTGTTCCATTCAAGTTAAAAGGAATATTTTATAGGACAGCTATTAGGATCGCTATGGTGTATGGAGCAGAATGCTGGGTGAATGGAGCAGATTGTTAGGTGATGAGCAAGTGTGGGAAGACCAGTAACGATAAGGTCAGGAATAAATATATCCAAGAGTGTCTAGGAGTTGCCCAAGTGTGAGGGAAGGCATATTGAAGGATTTAAAAGGGCAAGAGGAAGACTTGACTAGTTGAATACATATAAAATGACAAAAGATGTGATTTTCAACAGCTTGGGATGGCGGAATAGGATTTATATTTCCAATCCTAACTACTTGTGATAAGGCATTCTGTTGTTGTAATTGTTGATGATAATGATGTGGATAAGCTATCAGCGGCTTGTAATATGGTCTATACTTTAGCCGTGCAATTGCAATGACTTATGTGGCAAACTAGGATATAGAAGTTTCATTAATAAGTTGGATTTTAGAATAAGTGATGAAGTTCGTATCCTATTTTCGCAGCTTTGAGATATTGCACGCTCGTTGGGCTATGCTTGCATCCCTTGGCGCTCTAGTTCCAGAGTTGTTGGATCAGTTAGGTGTTGTTCACTTTGTCGAACCTGTTTGGTGGCGAGTTGGCTATGCAAAGCTTAAGGCAAGTATCTCTTTTATCCTATGTAAAGTGTTCTTGGAAAATTTTCTCACTTGTAAGATTGATTTTCATAGAAGAAAAAATTCTCTTTTTAAATGGTATATGGTACAACCTTCTCCAGTTTGAAAGGATGATTATGGTGTACAACCGATGTCTTTTGGAATCCAAGTTCTTGACTCTTAAGGGGAATAAGTGATATTAGGAAATGTTTCTTCAAAGATCAGTCACCCATAACCTTTTGATCATGTTCTTTCATTGGGCATTCAATTAGTTTGGCATCTGCACCCTAAATAAATTAACTTGTTCCATCCCCCTTTCGTACTTTGCTCCTCGCCGTTCTTTTCATTTTCTTATTCTTTCTTTCTGTTTTTTTTTCAACTCACGATAACCCGATTTGTTGCATTGAGTTGTTAAAGGGGTCTGCCTGTTCACATAGGTGACTATTTTTTCAGGGCCCAAGCAGTATGTGTAACATGTTTACATGGATAATATTATAGGAGATAAATATAGCACTTATAGCATGACGGGAATTGGTACCGTGTTAGATGTTTGAACACTACCTTGTTAGATTTAGTGCTGTCATGTGACTCTGTATCCAATAGCACTACCATGTTAGATGTGTGAGTGATGTGCTGGATCTATCTGATCCTCAGTTCTTGGTGAATTTCATGGTAGAGGTCTATTGCTTGCAATTCTGCAAGCAAGATTACGTTTCTCCTGTTGTGCGATCACCATTTAACTTTTCTAGGCGCTGCCACTTTGGAATTTATTTATTGAAATACTTACAATGCTGATTAGTTAGAAACTGAAAGTGATAAATATACCATTGATCTAAGTCTTTGCCTTTTCTTTTACCTTTCTACTTCTTCTATATTGCTCTACCAGGGAGATACGCTTGACTACCTGGGCATCCCGGGACTCCACATAGCTGGAAGCCAAGGAGTGTTCGTCATAGCCATTTGTCAAGCCCTATTGATGGTAATAATTTCATCATGATCTACCATCCACACTTAAACTTCTCTCTAAATAATTATTATTACATAGCTTTTTCCCATGTTTGTTGGTCACACTGATGCACAGAGGGTTAAAGAATCTACCACTTGTAAGGGTTTTATTAGACCATTTGTGAGTCACTTTCAGATTTATATATGTGTCTGTGTACATGCATATTATGATCCTAGACTGTGTTTTTGCTTAACTAGAGCCTGAAGTCATCTAAACTATCCATTTTCATATTGTGAGATCGTCAAGGTGGAAAGGTAGATAGGAGGATGATATCTTTGTATGCCAATATCTTATTGAATGAAAAGTACTAGATCTCCAATTTCCATTAGAAGCTAGTTCATTGACTTATCATTCAATGAAAGAAAAAAAATGAAAGCTGGCATATCACCATATCAGTATAATCCTGATCAGAAGGCAGTCTTCTGTGATTTCTCTTACATATGTTAGGTATTTAAAGCATTTTCTTTGCTCTTCGAGATGAGAATTGATTCATTTAGTAGCAAAGTATAAATTACATTAAGATTTATAATAAGAGTGTTAGAGATAGTGGGTGGCTTATATTCACTGGTCTCTAGATCCAAGGGGGAGGGACCTGAGGGGCCCATATATTGGGGATTTGCCCTATATATCGGGTAGGAGTACAAGTTGTAACCCTGATTCGTTTTTGACATGGTGAAATCTTCTTCTTTCCCATGGACGTAGGCTTTGCCGAACCACGAGTATCTGTGTGCATTGTTTGATCTTCGTTTTTACTATGTTTATTATTACTATTGCTTGATCTCGATCAACAAAAAATTATGCTCTCGTCTTCCATCAATATGTAGGTTTTGTTGTCCTTTATATATACTTTATCAACAAAAAAAAAAAGTTGTCCTTTATATTTAGGAAGCACCATTTATTTTCTTAATTATGAAATTATGATAATTATGGGGATTGAACTCTCTATAAACTTGTTAATGTAGATGGGTCCAGAGTACGCAAGATATTGCGGGATTGAGGCATTGGAGCCTCTGGGAATATACCTACCAGGAGACATAAATTATCCAGGAGGTGCGCTTTTTGATCCTTTGGGCCTTTCGAAAGACCCAGTGGCCTTCGAGGAGCTGAAGGTTAAAGAGATTAAAAATGGCCGTTTGGCGATGGTTGCATGGTTAGGCTTCTATCTTCAAGCAGCTCTAACTGGTAAAGGTCCTTTACAAAACCTTCTTGAACACATCTCAGATCCTTGGCACAACAATATATTTTCCTTTCTCAAATTCATGTAAAAAAGATATGACCTCTTGTTTTGACCAAACTTTCTAATTTTTTTCCTATAGTTATAATTATTTTTGTGTAATTCCATAGCCACCGCACATAAGGTTTGCACACTTGTATCTTTTTAAATGTTTTCAAAATTATTTATAATAGAAATAGTGTATTTACAAGTTTGCCACTGCCCACTTACTAGTCTGAGGTTGATATTGTGATGAAGAGTATTTTCTTATTATAAATCTCAAAAAAAACTCATTCTGCCTTTGTTAACCAAAATGATCATTTATCTACGAGAACTTGTTCCACTGATTAGAACCCATTCCAAGTCGTGGAATGCATTCCCAAAATAGCAGCCAAACGAGGCTTTAATGGTCTTGCCTTTTGTACCTGCACATAAAACAACAAGGTTGATGGTAATTGGTAGTTTCACTGCCCATGCTAAAGAAAGTAAAGAACAACAATATTGTAACCTTTATAATTAATATATTTTTTTTTTAAAAAATGTAATAATTTTAAAGTGGCACCCTTTCTCATGATCTAATCTACATTTTGATTTTAAATTAGGATAAAATGTGCATCCAAAAATAAAATAAAATGTGTGGCAGCTAATCATACACTGTTGTGGCAAGAAAATTCAAATTTGACTTTATAATTTTTTGGCTTTAAAGTTAATTTTAAGCCATGTAGCTGTTGGATATGCACGATGCACAATTTATATTATTCCCACGTGCATGTATGTTTGATCTCGTATTATAAATGCATCCCTCAAACACATTAAATTTATGTAAAAAGGATTCTCTTAGCGTCTTTCTTGTATATAAATTAAATTGTCACATTCCCCCCTTGTCAAGTTGTGGTTTGGATTTGAGTCATTTGACCATAATCATCTTCCAAAGTCGTATAAAAAATCATGTCTCGCCACATAATAAAATCCACAAAACGTTTCAAGAAAAGTATATGTTGGAATTAGTTTGACCTTTCAAAACATTTGCCAAGTTTTATACTTTGACCTCTTGAGGTGTCTGACAATTGCAATTAGACCTCCTAGGTTTTTGAAACTATAATAACACCCTTTGTTGGAAACGTCAAGAGGGTTGGTCGGTCGGTTGGTCGGTCTATTAATGTCATTGGATTATTGATTGATATACCCTTCTAAAGAATAAAATAACTTTTAAATAAAGTGGATAAACTTTAGGTCTAAAATATCTTTCTTAGTCTCTCGACTAAAGAGCCATTATGCTCCAACGTCACACTTGAAGCATTCATCAAAAAAAAGAAAAGAAAAGAAAAACACATCAAACGATTGATGAAGAACGATTTATTAGGGGTATATTAGTCAATGATTCAGTGTTGTTAATTGATCGACTTTAAGTTTTTGATGAATGGTATCATTATAATTTCAAAAACCTTAGGAAGTCTAACTACAATTTTCAAAAACGTAGGGGGTCTAATTGCAATTGTCAGAAACCTCAAGAGGTCAAAGTATAATTTTTCCTAAAGTTTATTATATAAACTAGTAAGTGGCATGTACACCTTGTATGCTAATACACTTTTAGAACCTGTTAATCATTTTATTGTCTTGTAATTGAAACTGGCACTTATAATGAAAATTCTTCTATTTTCTTAATCTCATTTTCTACTTTCACTTCTTTGACCTTCTCTCGGAGTTCAATTCTTTCCATCAAAGCCCCAGAAAAAAACCCTAGACAAACCCCATTGCTGCACTACGAAACCCTCCATTAATCCCTATCCGTTCAACCCCTAGAACTCCATTAAAGGTCTGTAGAAATTTACAAAAAAAAAAAAAAAAACGAACCACCCGAATCTGAAAATCCATCCCATATTTGATTTGTTTATTGTTTACATTATTATTTTTATTTATTTTTTATAATTGAAAAAGCTGAGAATCGTTATTTTGTAAACTTAATCGTAAACTCTTAGAATAAATTCAAAGACAAGATTATCATTAAATAGATTAAATACTTTATCAAATTAAAAATTATTTTAAAAAAAATTAAAATATCTTAACACGTTTTTCTCTGAGCCGCTCTCCAATATATAGAAATTGACGAAACTATACGTAGGTTCATGCATTGTTCTTATTGTCTGTTTAGAATGTTATTAAGGAAAAATCTAATTAAACACATCATCACTTCATCTAATATCTTTATTCTATATCTTCTACTATACCGACCTCGGCGTATAGTACTGACTGATTATTAATGTTTGAGATTTTATAGAGAAAAAAAGAAAAAAAAATAAAAAAAATTAATGGTTGTAGACGAAGTTCTCCATTATTCAGATTGACAAAATGTCGGCACATCTGATTTGTCCAGGCAGTTTAGAATTAGTAAACCACGTGTCGCAATGGGGTGCCAAGGACCTTTGTACGGATTCTTAATCTCCACACGTTAAAGTTTCTCAAAAACAACTCTCTCTCTCTCTCTTAGAAGTTTTGAGTTCAAACGGAAGAGGGATACACAGAGAAGGCTTTCCCTCGCCAGCTGTTATAATTATATGAGCCTTCTCTCCTATTTTCTCTTTGATACCCTTTTTTAGATCTCTTCTTCTTCCATCTCCCAAATTCCCCTCAGATTTTCGAGAATAATGGTTATGATTTCTTGATTTTCTCTTGATCTGAAATCAGGAGGTGCAGAGTCGGCCATTCAATCTAACATTTCAACTTCCTAGGGTTTCAAAACGATAGTTTGTCCATATCGAACGATCGGAAGCATTGAATCCTGTAAGTTTATCCGATCTCTAAATATCCGTTTTTTTAGATCAATAGCGAATTTGGACCGATTTGAATCCTGTGATCTGCACAAACGCAAATTGCTTATCGTATTTTAGTGATCTTTCGTTTCTTAATTTTGATTTAGTTCAATGGCTGCTGAAATTGACATGCGGACTGGAGTTTCTGAGGTTTCGAATGTTGAATTTGAGAGACATAGTGACTTGAATTTGAGTTCGCGCGAAGATCTGTGCGAGATCGGGGGAGAGTGCAATGGCATTGTGCATGATATTGCAGAAGAGATTGATGGAGATGCTAAGGACGATACTGATGGTGCTTACGTCTTTGTCAATGGAATTGATACTGGCTCTGTCGATCCCGTCGAAAAGGATCATGACACAGACTGTGTGATAGATCCTACTGAAGCTTCCAAAACCGAGATCGCTTCAAACGAGAGAATTGTCTCGGAGTCTGACGTTGATCCCATGGCAGGCTTGGCAGCAGAGGAGAGACAGGTTGAAGTTCAAGAATTGAGGGCTGAGAAGGGCGAAAACAGCCAATCTTTTAAGGAGGAGACTGATGTTTCTTTTTCAAATCATGATGTTGCTGTAGAGGATCTAAGCAGTATTGAATCTTTAGCAGCTCCAGAAAAAAATTTGGACTGTCGGGATATGGTTGAGAAGCCTGATGAAGAAGAGGAAAAGAGGGTTGAGGAACACGATAAGTTGGAATCAGCTGCAAACTTAAAAGAAAATCAGAAAGTCGAAGTTGAGGTCATTGAAGCTATTGAACCTGAGTTGCATCCGCACAATGATGGTGAGGAAAAAGTTGAGGAGCCAGGCAAAAAAATGGAGTTGTTTACAGGCGTAGAAGATCATCAAGAATCTGAAGTTATGGTTTCTCATGATGTTGAAACCAATTTGGATCTGGAGAAGGAAGCAGAGAAACTGGTTGATGTGTTTCCTTTGGAAGGTCTCCCAGGGGACCATGGGATAGAGAAACTCAAGTCCAATTTGGATCACGAGAGGGAAGAAGAAAAAGTGGTTGATGAGATTCCTTTGGAAGGTCCCCCAGGGGAACTTGGGATAGAGAAACTCGTGTCCAATTTGGATCACATGAAGGAAGCAGAAAGAGTGGCTGATGAGATTCCTTTGGAAGGTCCCCCAGCGGACCTTGGGATAGAGAAACTCGAGTCCAATTTGGATCACCAGAATGAAGCAGAAAAAGTGGTTGATGAATTTCCTTTGGAAGGTCCCCCAGGGGACCTTGGGATAGAGAAACTTGAGTCCAATTTGGATCACGAGAAGGAAGCAGAAAAAGTGGTTGATGAATTTCCTTTGGAAGGTCCCCCAGGGGACCTTGGGATAGAAAAACTCAAGTCAGAGATGGCTGTATGTCCTGTAAATAACGCAGCTGATGGCAGTAGAAACATGCCTGTACTTAACGAGTGTGTTGGTAATGCTGAAAGCTTGCCTTGCCATCTTGATGACATGAAATCAGAAAATGTAGTTGGAAATATACTGATTGAGAATGATGAGAGCTTGCTTAATGTTCCTGTTGATGCTGCTCCTCTGTTATCAGAAGTTAGATTTGGTTCTATTTTGATCAGTGAGAGTTTTCCAATTTGTGCTGCTGGTGATACAAGATCAGAGGCTGAAGTTAGAAATTTCACTGTTGAAAGTAGTGAAGGTTTTCCTTCTTTTCCTGTCGAGGATACCAAATCCAAACCTGAAATTGGGAATGACTCTGTTGATGGTGGTGAGAGCATATCTAGCTTACCTGTTACTGTTGTAAAATCTAAAAGTGATGAAGTATCCATTTGTACTGATGATACTGTGAAGATAGAATCTGAAAACATGGGTTTGGTCGTGGAAAGTGCAAGTAACCTGCTTACTTGTTCTGATGATGTGGAGATGAAAACTGGTTCTGTGAATGGTTCTATGGAAACTAGGAGTGACCTGTCTTCTTACTCTGTTGCTGACAAGAAGTCAAAATCTGTAGTCGAAAATATCTCTGGGTCAAGCTGCAGTGATATGCCTGGTACTGATGCACCAAATTTAGAATACAGTGGAAGTCCATCGAAATGTGTCGACGATGTTATAGATGTTGAAATTGAAGGAGATTTACTCACTAGTGGAGATGGTGGTGATAAATCAATTTGTCTAGAAGCTGAAGGGATTGAAGAGATTCACAGGGATGAGACCACTCAGTCATCCCCAAAGGGTTCCACTACTGATGATTCGGATGGAAGGCGATTGGATGCTGAGGTGGAGAAAAGGCCTTTCCAGTTTTTGATTAGGATTCCAAGATATATTGATGATAAAATTCGAGAAAAGATCAGACTTGCTCAGCTACAAGTGGATGAGAGGACTCAAAGTAGAGATGCTATAAGAGCGGCAATCCAAATGAAAAGGGTAAAAAATTATTATAGATTGCATGATTTTCATTCTGAGATAAAGACATGTTTTTCTTTGTTATTAACTGTTTAATGTTCTTCCGAACAGGTTACTTGTAGTGAGTATCGTGATAGTTTTGAAGCTGCCAAATCTGAAGAGATAGCTGCACGGGATGTGCTCACCTCCAAACGTCAAGAAATAGAATCAGTTCAGACTGTGATTAACAAAATAAAGAATGCAACTTCTATTGAGGATATTGATGTCAAGGTAAACAGTTGATTTATCTTTATTTTCACGAAAAAATGTATACGGACTGGTCATTCTTCTAGTCTTTGACCAAATGTACTTTGTTCCTGATCTACTTTTACTCTTTTTTTGTATCTATGACCTCAAAACAGATACATAATATGGAACATATGATAGAACATGAAACCATGCCCTTGAAAGAAG
>JAUPMG010000014.1:255232-270430 GCA_031762675.1 Pachysandra terminalis | reverse complement strand
AGGAAAATGAAAAAAAAGTGGGCCCCACAGCACTTTTAGGAAACTTTTTGCCTTCATCAGAAAAAAAAAAATTTCGCACTCATTTTGCCTGACTCTGCGTCAAAGGAATCAGAAATTTTTTTTTTTTCTGATTCCTTTGCCTTTCCCACTGTTTGATGCCCACCACACACAGCCTAAGGGAAATAGGTGATATTAGGAAATGTTTCTTTAATGATCAGTCACCCAAAACCTTTTGATCATGTTCTTTCATTGGGCATTCAATTAGTTTGGCATCTGCATCCTAAATAAAATTACTTGTTCCATCCCCCTTTCTTACTTTGCTTCTCACCGTTCGTTTCATTTTCTTGTTCTTTCTTTTTTATTCAACTATCAATAACCCGATTTGTTGCATTGAGTTGTTAAAGGCGTTTGCCTGGTCACATAGGTGACTATTTTTTCAGGGCCCAAGCAGTATGTGTAACATGTTTACATGGATAATACTATAGGAGATAAATATAGCACTTATAGCATGACGGGAATTGGTACCGTGTTAGATGTGTGAGCACTACCTTGTTAGATTTAGTGCTGTTATGTGACTCTGTATCCAATAGCACTACCATATTAGATGTGTGAGTGATGTGCTGGATCTATCTGATCCTCAGTTCTTGGTGAATTTCATGGTAGAGGTCTATTTCTTTCAAATATATTGCTTGCAATTCTCCAAGCAAGACTACGTTTCTCCTGTTGTGCGATCACCATTTAACTTTTCTAGGCGCTGCCACTTTGGAATTTATTTATTGAAATACTTGCAGTGCTGATTAGTTAGAAACTGAAAGTGATAAATATACCATTGATCCAAGTCTTTGCCTTTTCTTTTACCTTTCTACTTCTTCTATATTGCTCTACCAGGGAGATACGCTTGATTATCTGGGCATCCCGGGACTCCACATAGCTGGAAGCCAAGGAGTGGTCGTCATAGCTATTTGTCAAGCCCTACTATTGGTAATAATTTCATCATGATCTACCATCCACACTTAAACCTCTCTCTAAAAATTATTATTACATAGCTTTTTCTCATGTTTGTTAATCATACTGATGCACCGAGGGTTAAGGAATCTACCACTTGTAAGGGTTTTATTAAACCAGTTGTGAGTCACTTTCAGATTTATGTGTGTGTATGCATATTATGATCCTACACTATGTTTTGCTTAACTAGAGCCTGAAGTCATCTAGACTATCCATTTTCATATTGTGAGATCATCAAGGTGGAAAGGTAGATAGGAGGATGATTTCTTTGATTGCCAATATCTTATTGAATGAAAGTACTAGATCTCCAATTTCCATTGAAAACATTTGTAGAAGCTAGTTCATTGATTTATCATTCAATGAGGGGGAAAAAAAAAATGAAAGCTGGCATATCAGTATAATCCTGATCAAAAGGCATTCTTCTATGATTTCTCTTACATATGTTAGGTATTTAAAGCATTTTCTTTGCTCTTCGAGATGAGAACCGATTCATTTAGTAGCAAAGTTTAAAACTACATTAAGATTTATAATAAAAAGTGTCAAGAGATAGTGGGTGGCTCATACTCATTGGTCTTTAGATCCAAGGGGGAGGGACCTGAGGGGCTCGTTATTGGGGGTTTGCCCTATATATCGGGTAGGAGTATTAAGTTGTAACCCTGATTCGTTTTTGACATAGTGGAAACTTCTTTCCCGTGGACATAGGCTTTGCCGAACCACGAGTATCTGTGTGCATTGTTTAATCTTCGTTTTTACTATGTTTATTATTATTGCTTGATCCCGATCAACAAAAAATTATGCTCTCGTCTTCCATCAATATGTAGGTTTTGTTGTCCTTTATAGTTACTTTGGCAAAAAAAAAAAAAAAAGTTGTCCTTTATATTTAGGAAGCACCATTTATTTTCTTAATTATGATATTTATGGGGTTTGAACTCTCTATGAACTTGTTAATGTAGGTGGGTCCAGAGTACGCAAGATATTGCTGGATTGGGGCTTTGGAGCCTCTGGGAATATACCTACCAGGAGACATAAATTATCCAGGAGGTGCGCTTTTTGATCCTTTGAGCCTTTCGAAAGACCCAGTGGCCTTCGAGGAGCTGAAGGTGAAAGAGATTAAAAATGGCCGTTTGGCGATGGTTGCATGGTTAGGCTTCTATCTTCAAGCAGCTCTGCCCGGTAAAGGTCCTTTACAAAACCTTGTTGAACATATCTCAGATCCTTTGCACAACAATATATTTTCCCATCTCAAATTCATGTAAAAAACTATACCTCTTATTTTGACCAAATTATCTAATTTTTTCTTTTAGTTATAATTATTTTTGTGTAATCCCATAGCCACACATAAGTTTTGCACACTTGTATCCTTTTAAATGTGATAATAACACTCCAATATTATTTATAATAAAAAAAATAATGTATTTACACGTTTGCCACTGCTAACTTTACAAGCCTGTGATGAAGAGACAAGAGTATTTTCTTATTCTCATTCTCAAAAAACTCAATCTGCCTTTGTTAACCAAACGATCATTTATTTACATTAGAACCCATTCCAAGTCGTTGAATGCATTCCCAAAAAAACAGCCAAACGAGGCCTGAATGGTCTTGCCTCTTGTACCTGCGCATAAAACAAAAAAGGAAAGGTTCATGGTAGTTGCACTGCCCAGTGTACATGCTATAAAAAAAAAGTTATTGTAATCTTTATAATTAACTTAAAAAAAAAAAGGTTATAATTTTAAATTGATACGCATTCACATGATTTATTCTACATTTCAATTTTAAATTTGGATCAAATGTGCATCCTAAAATAAAATGTGTGCAGTTAAGCATAGCAAGAAAAATTCAAATTTGACTTTTTAACAAAGTTAAATTTACGTCATATACCTGTTGGCTATGCACGATGCATGTATATTTGATCTCGTATTATAAATTCACATTAGTCGTATGTAAAAAGGATTCTCTTTGAAGTCTTTCTTGTATATAAGTTAAAATAGTTTACATTAGATTTAAATTATCACATGGCCCCCTTGTCAAGTTGCAGTTTAGATTTGTCATTTGACTCATTTGTAGGTAGTTCTCTCATAAACGTTTAATTTATATATTTTAAAAAAATTATTTGAAAAGACAGAATTATTCGTATATATATATATATATATTTGACAACTTTTTCGTAATACCTTTTTTCTTTTTTTTTTATTGTAAGATCAGTTTTAGGAAAAAGATTTAATATTTTGTCACATTTTCCAAGACACCCTCTCCCATGTATATATCATGCGTGACAGCTTATTTTGATAATCCCTTTTTTCACATATTCAATTAACTTCACCTAATAAGCATGTTAAAATAATCTTTTTTTTTTAATTCAACATTATACATAATAAAATCTATTATATAAACTAGCAAGTTATTGTACAACGATACACTTTTAGAATGTGTTAATCATTTTATTATTACAATATTATTTTTATCTTTTATTTTTATAATTAAAAAAAAATGAGAATCGTTTTTTTTGTTTTTGTAAATTTAACGGTAATCTCTTAGAATAAATCCCAAGACAAGATCATCTTTAAATAGATTAAATACTTTTATCATATTAAAAATTATTTTAAAAATATCTTGGCACGTTTATCTATGGGCACTCTCCTATAGATAGATATTGATGAAACTACAGGTAGGTCGTATTGTTTATTTAGAATGTTATCAAGGAAAAATCTAATTAAACACATCATCACTTCATCTAATATCTTTATTCTACAGTTTCTACTATCCGTAGGTTCATGCATTGGAGATGAAGTTCTCCGCTATTCAGATTAACAAATGTCGGCACATCTAACTCGTCCAGGCTGTTTAGAATACTAAAAGCACGTGTCGCAATGGGGGGCGCCAAGGACCTTTGTACGGGATTCTTAATCTTCACACGCTAAACTTTCTAAAAAAACAAAATAAAAGAAAACTCTTCTCATTCTCTCTCTCTTGAGATTTGAGTTCAAACGGAAGAGGGATACACAGAGAAGGCTTTCCCTCGCCAGCTGTTATAATTATATGAGACTTCTCTCCTATTCTCTCTTGGATACCCTTTTTTAGATCTCTTCTTCTTCCATCGCCGAAATTCTCCTCATATTTTCCAGACTAATGGTTCTGATTTCTTGATTTTGTCTTGCTCTAAAATCAGGAGCTGCAGAGTCAGGTATTCAATCTAAAATTTCAACTTCCTAGGGTTTCGAAACGATAATTCTTCTATTTCGAACGATCGGAGGCATTGAATCCTGTAAGTTTATCCGATCTCTAAATATCCGTTTTTTTTTTGTTTTTTTTCTTCTTCCTGCAGATTTAGCGAATTTAGACCGATTTGAATCCTGTGATCTGCAGAAACGCAATTGCTTATCGTCTTTTAGTGATCTTTCGGTTCTTGATTTTGATTTAGTTCAATGGATGCTGAAATTGACATGCGGACTGGAGTTTCTGAGGTTTCAAATGTTGAATTTGAGAGAAATAGTGACTTGAATTTGAGTTCGCGCGAAGATCCGTGCGAGATCGGGGGAGAGTGCAATGGCATTGTGCATGATATTGCAGAAGAGATTGATGGAGATGCTAAGGACGATACTGATGGTTCTTACGTCTTTGTCAATCCCCTTGAAAAGGATCATGACGCAGACTGTGTGATAGATCCTACTGAAGCTTCCAAAATAGAGATCGCTTCTGAAGAGAGAATTGTCTCGGAATCTAACGTTGATCCCATGAAAACAGAGGAAAGACAGGTTGAAGTTCAAGAATTGAGGGATGAGAAGGGCAAAAACAGCCAATCTTTTAAGGAGGAGACTGATGTTTCTGTTTCAAATCATGATCTTGCTGTAGGGGATCTGCAAGACAGACCTGATGTAGATGAAGTAGTGGAGAATGACACAGTAAAGGAACAAAATAAAACAGAGGTGGCTGAGTCTGAATCGCAGCAACTTGATCACAATGTCAAGGTCGAGGATCGAAGCAGTATAGAATCTTTAGCAGCTCCAGAGGAAAATTTGGAATCTCAGGATATGGTTGGGGAAGTTTTTAAATATAAATTGCAGCAGCTCGATAACGAGGACAAGAGGGTTGAGGATCACAATAAGTTGGACTCAGATGCAAACTTAAAAGAAAATCAGAAAGTCGAAGTTGAGGTCATTGAAGCTGTTGAACATGAGTTGCATCAGCACAATGATGGTGAGGACAAAGTTGAGGAGCTAGGCAAGATGGAGTTGTTTACAGACATAGAAGATCATCAAGAATCTGAAGTTATGGTTGCCGATGATGTTGAATCCAATTTGGATCAGGAGAAGGAAGCAGAAAAAGTGGTTGATGAGTTTCCTTTGGAAGGACCCCCAGGGGACCTTGGGATAGAGAAACTCAAGTCCAATTTGGATCAAGAGAAGGAAGCAGAAAAAGTGGTTGATGAGTTTCCTTTGGAAGGTCCCCCAGGGGACCTTGGGATAGAGAAACTCAAGTCCAAATTGGACCAAGAGAAGGAAGCAGAAAAAGTGGTTGATGAGTTTTCTTTGGAAGGTCCCCCAGGGGACCTTCGGATAGAGAAACTCGACTCGAATTTGGATCACGAGAAGGAAGCAGAAAAATTGGTTGATGAGATTCCTTTGGAAGGTCCCCCAGGGGACCTTGGGATAGAGAAACGCGACTCCAATTTGGATCACGAGAAGGAAGCAGAAAAATTGGTTGATGAGATTCCTTTGGAAGGTCCCCCAGGGGACCTTGGGATAGAGAAACTCAAGTCAGAAATGGCTGTATGTCCTGTAAATAATGCACAGTCAGGAACAGAAGGTATAAATGGTTCTGCTAAAAATTGTGAAAGCTTTCTCATTTTTCCTGCTGATGATATGCTCTCAAGAACTATAGTTGTCAATAACGCAGCTGATGGCAGTCGAAACATGCCTGTACTTAACGAGTTTGTTAGTAATGCTGAAAACTTGCCTTGTCCCGTTGATGACCTGAAATCAGAAACTGAAGTTGGAAATATACCGATTGAGGGTGATGAGAGCTTGCTTAATGTTCCTGTTGATGCTGCTCCTCTGGTATCAAAAGTTAGATTTGGTTCTATTTTGATCAGTGAGAGTTTCCCAACTTGTGCTGCTGGTGATACAAGATCAGAGACTGAATTTAGAAATTTCACTGTTGAAAGTAGTGAACGTTTTCCTTCTTTTCCTGTCAAGGATACTGAATCCGAACCTGAAATTGGAAATGACTCTGTTGATGGTGGTGAAAGCATGTCTAGCTTACCTTTTGCTGATGTAAAATCTAAAAGTGATGAAGTATCAACCTGTACTGATGATACTGTGAAGAAAGAATCTGAAAACATGGGTGTGATCATGGAAAGTGCAAGTGACCTGCTTGCTTGTTCTGATGATGTGGAGATGAAAACTGGTTCTATGGAAACTGGGAGTGACCTGCCTTCTTACTCTGTTGCTGACAAGAAGTTAGAATCTGTAGGCGAAAATGTCTCTGGCTCAAGCAGCAGTGATATGCCTAGTACTAATGCAACCGAATTAGAATACAGTGGAAGTGCATCAAAATGTGTCAACGATGGTATAGATGTTGAAATTGAAGGAGATTTACTCACTAGTGGTGATGGAGATGATAAACCAATCTGTCAAGAAGCTGAAGGGATTGAAGAGATTCAAAGGGATGAGACCACTCAGTCTTCCCCAAAGGGTTCCACTGCTGATGATTCGGATGGAAGGCAGTTGGATGCTGAAGTGGGGACAAGGCCTTTCCAGTTTTTGATTAGGACTCCAAGATATATTGATGATAAAATTAGAGAAAAGATCAGACTTGCTCAGCTACAAGTGGATGAGAGGACTCAAAGTAGAGATGCTATAAGAGCGGCAATCCAGATGAAAAGGGTAAGAAATTATTATATTGTATGATTTTGATTCTGAGAAAAGGACTTGTTTTTCTTTGTTATTAACTGTTTAATGTTCTTACGAACAGGTTACTTGTAGTGAGTATCGTGATAATTTTGAAGCTGCCAAATCTGAAGAGGTAGCTGCACGGGATGTGCTCACCTCCAAACGTCAAGAAATAGAATCAGTTCAGACTGTGGTTAACAAAATAAAGAATGCAACTTCTATTGATGATATTGATGTCAAGGTAAACAGTCGATTTATCTTTATTTTCACAAAAAAATGTAGAATGACCGGTCATTCTTCTAGTCTTCGGCCAAATGTATTTTGTTCCTGATCTACTTTTACTCTTTTTGTTTTGTATCTATGACCTCAAAACAGATACATAATATGGAACATATGATAGAACATGAAACCATGCCCTTGAAAGAAGAAAAACAACTCATACGCGAAATCAAGCAACTGAAGCATATCCGTGAGCAGCTCTCTTCTAATACAGGTGGTCAGGATGAACTTCAGCAGGCATTGGACCAGAGGGACAAAATTGAAGAGCGTTTTAAGGTATTAATACCTGGTTACTATCAATGTTGATTTATTATTATATATTGTTGTTTTTCAGATGCTGATCTGTTTTTCCATTGTCTATAGCTTTTGAAGAGGGAATTGGATTCCCTTAGGAAAGAGGTTCTAAGAACTGAAGGGCGTACTAAAGCTGCTAGAAAGAAATATATTGATGAAAATGAAAAGCTGAAAGAATTGCGTTCTCAGTTTAAAGCTGCAGATGATTTTCGTCAACAAGCTTACACAAATTTTCAGAACCTCAGAAAGGAATTGTATGAGAAGGTACTTCATCTAACATAAACTGTATTTGGTTAGTAAGGGAAACAAGTATAATGCACAGATGAGTTGTTACAGAAAATTTAAATTTGTGTAAATATTAGCATGGCCCGTACATGTAAGGATAACATGCACAAAACGGTGAATTGGTCCATATTTTTCTAATGGAAGAGGCTTTAAGGAAAAACTTCATTCATTGGAGATCTTTTCCATTATCAGGGAGATGGGTGTTCTTATTATCAAGTTTAATGCTTGTAGAATTTCATATTTGTTGGGAATAACATAATGTTTAGTTACAATTATTTGGTGATTAGAGAACTAGTCCCGTCATCAGAAATGAGTTATTGGACTCTGGTTAGACATTGGAAATTAACCATAATTATGAAGGAAAATATGCTTGGTCAACACTTCTAAATCACCAAATTTCAATCATCTGAGTGACCTCTTGAACAGTTAAAAACATACATAGGTAATGCAGAAAAAACTCAGATATGCATTAGATTGCGATCATGATTTAGTTGGTTTTGGCCAATCTCCTAGGTGGGACCTCATAGGGCACTACCTACAGCATGCATATATGCATTTGGAATTTTAAGCCCCACCCTACATACGCATGCATATATACATCGATTTTTTTAATATCCTTCTGTGTTTTCAACAAGAATGACATTTGACTAGGAGCTGGTTTTTTCCAACTGAAAAATATGTTGGGCTGAAACTTGATATGTAATAAGGTTTCTGTGGCATAGCATATGGACAACTGGGGTCTCATTAACTCAGCTGCCATGTGGGTAATCATGTAACGCCATTATTTGTATTCTAGTTCTTTTCACCATTCTCTTGGAAGAAAAGAAAATTGACCCTTTTAATTCTTGACCTTTGACTTCAATTGCTTACACTTGCAGAACAAATATTTCCGGACGTACAAGGATGACGTGAAGGCAGCCAATGATTATGCATTTGCTGGAGATAAGGAGGCGCTTCAACGCCTTTGTGTTAACCAGGTGAGCTCAAGCATTCCGTCTTTTGGTTTATCAGGCAAATCAAAATCGGGCTTTATTTTAGTTCTTTAACATATGTGGTTATTGCATTAGGTGGAGACAGTTATGGATCTGTGGAACAAGAATGATGAGTTCCGAAGTGAGTATGTTAGATGCAATACAATGAGTACACTGAGGAGGTTGAGGACATTGGATGGTCGATCGCTAGGTCCAGATGAGGCGCCACCCATACTAAGAAATTTCTTTGATGAGAGGGTTGATGATGCTGTTTTAACCTCGGCAAAGATAAATTCCACATTACCTGCTTCATCAAGTTCAGAACAAGAAAACCCAGTTTTATCTTTGCGACCTGAAAAAGGAGATGCTATATCTGTTATGAAGGTGGAACAAAAGAGTCAAACAGCTAAGCCAAAGAAACCCACCAGGGCTACTGTTTTGGAGAATGGCTCAGCTACTGGTTCTGGGAGGGAAGAGACAGAACGGCACAATGAAGAAGAGAACAAGAGAGCAAAGCAGGAAGAGGAGTTGGCCAGGAAGGCAGAGGAGTTGAGAAAGGAAGAGGCTGCAGCCAAGCTGAAGGAGCAGCGTCGGTTAGAGGAGAAGGCCAAAGCCAAGGAGGCAGAGGAGAGGAGGAGGCGCAACGCGGAGAAGGCCCAAGCTAGGTCTGAATTAAGAGCACAGAAGGAAGCTGAAAGCAGAGAGAAGGTAACTCCTTTAAAATCTTATATTTGCATTTGCAGACAAAAGTAGTTCATAGTGATATGGTTTGGAACAATACAATTGTTTGTTTTGTATTGTATGAGGTGAAAAATAGTTTTCTGAAGTTGGTCTTGTTCAAATTGTTATTCCAAGATTCTCATATCAGAATATTATTGTTCTTCAATTCTTTATCATTAATCAAGGGTAATATAAACTTGTTCAGGAAAGAGCGAAAAGGGCAAAGAAGAAGGAAAGAAAGAGGGAAGCAGCAGCAGCACAGGCTACAACTGATGGTCATGAAGGAGAATGTGCAGAAAACGGTGAAACGGAATCTACTTTGGAACCTGAAATCAAAGAGAAACCAGTGACAGTGGCCAAAAGGTCTCAAAAACCAGCAGCATCCTTGGTGAAGCAGACAAAGACAAAGCCTATTCCTTTGCCTCTTCGTAACAAGGGTAAGAGAAGGATGCAACAATGGATGTGGATCCTCCTTGCGGCCATGCTTGTTGTTGTCTTATTCTTGGCGGGAAACATTGGCAACTTTTCTAAATTCAAGTTACCAAACTTTGGATTCTGAAACATCTTTCCATTATCCCAGCATTAGATAGAGGTTTGAACGGGGGGTGATCCCTCAGTTATTTTGTTTTTTTTAGTTTGCTATTTGAAGTGTTTGTTCTCATATTCTATAGTTTGCATTCAGATTATGCAAGGGCTTTTCTATTTCACCCACATTTGGTGGTGATCCCATTTTTTGTTATTTTGCAACTAATACACAATTCATTTCATGTGTTGTTTTGACCTATTATCACCTAATAAAGAGAATGATCCGTTGTAGTGTCGTCTCTCTCTCTTTCTTGGTGTAAAGAATTGAGGTGGTTTGTGTAACCAACAAATTCCTAATTTTTCATTTATACAATAGTTAATTCCCGATAAGCATGGCTTAATTTTTCCAGTAATTATCTGCTCTCATGAATGATGTCTGCTTCTGTATCCCTTAGCAACTTCCCCGTTGCGGAATCCCCTATACCAAGCAAGTTTCAAGCTTTCCAAAGCCCCGCAAGCTTCAGCCACAATATTAGTGTCACGAAGTAGCCCTCCAAATCGAAAACCTCCTGCACTTTTGAAATTGATACAAGAACTGGTTCATGCGGTCTGGTCTGACTGTCAGAGGTTGAAAATCAGAAATCCTGATATCCTCTTTTATAGGGAGAGAAGGTGGATCACTTGAGTCATGTTGTTCCAGAATACTTTAATGAAAGCCAGACCACACTGCTTTGGGAATCATACTTGTTCATATAGAAATAGATCAGAATCTGCCATTTGTAAGTGTTTTATTAGATCAGTTGTGAGTCGCATTCAGATGTCCTACACCATGTTTATGCTGAACTGGATTCCAAAATTTTCTATAGATAGGGAGGATGGTTTCTTTGATTGGAAAGCTATTGAAAATATATGTACAAGACTTATTATTATTCAATGATGGAAATAGAAAAAATAAAAATTGAAAGCTGGCATATCAGTATATTCCTAACCCGAGATCTCTCTTACATATGTTAAGTCATTTAAAGCATACTTCTTTGCTCTTCCAGATGAGAAATGATACATTTAGTAGCCACGTTTGAATCCTGGCCCGTTAATTTTATAGTAATAAATTATGCTATTGTTTTCCATCAACTTCATGATTCAGATTCTGTGATTTTGAGCAATAATCGTTAAAAATCATGCACATATATATATAGTTTCTACGTCTAGGTTACAACTTTTACTCTACTCGATATAAATAAATGAATTAAGCTGCGTTTCCCCTTCCCCTGGTTTATATAAGTGCTTATTTCAGCTTATAGTTTATTAAAATTGTAAGTATGTTTGGTAACACCTAATGGATAAGTGCTTACCCATAAGCACTAGAGTAAGGCTACCTATAAGGAGAAGCTGTTCTCTAATCACTTATGCGGGAAACTATTTTTAAATTTTATTAATATTTTCATAATACCTATTTACCCTTAAACTTTTATAAACATTTAAATAAATGTTATTTTAAAACTTTAATAATTTTTTCATAATACCTATTTTACCCCTAAACTTTCATATTTTCTTCAAGTAAGCAGTTTATTATTGTTGTTGATAAGCGTGCCTTGAACCATTTATCCAACAAGTGTTTATCCAAAAGCACAAGCCCGAACAGACATAGTCTTAGGCCAATTAATATTATATTCGATATAAATAAAAGAAATTTTCAATATATCTTTACCGTAACGCAAATATAAATTACTATCTCTAACAGAAAATATCATTTATTTTTAAATATAAAATTATGATATTTATAGTATTTGAACTTTTTATGAACTTGTTTATATATGTAGGTCCAAAGTATGGATGCGCTTTTTAGTTTTAAACACATTAGTAAGCTTTTTGAAAATGATATTTTTATCCTTAAATTTAACATAATTTATATCAATTTAACTTGTTAAAGGTATTTTTCTTTTATAGAAAACCATAATTTATTAATTAGAGATAGAATATTGTTGAAATACTTCAGCAAGCAGGCATGGGGATCATGTTTTGGAGGCTCCGCATCCTCTACAGCAAAAAGGGTATAACAATCTATATAGCATTCACCTTGGTACGGTTGATCTCCAGAATCGGTTAACAAAAGTGATTTGCGAGGTGACTCAAGATGACATGTGTCATTTTTTGAGTGATCAACTTAAGAGGGGATATAGGTTCGAATGCCTGTCTCGTAATGGCCTAAACCTTGACAGCTGTCCCAATACGAGATTTCTGGGTATTTTTCAGGTCAAACCATCAATAGACTAAAGGAAAGGGTTGAGGATCCCCAGGAATGAATTAAGAGGTAGCACAAAGGTAGAGAAACCTCAAAGTCAGAGATTTCAAAACTGTCAGTCGATTCTAGATTGCACAAAGTGTCCTGTGTTTAATATGAATGAGGGCTTTTATAGCAAAAAATTATTAGACAAGGTCTAAGTGACAAGTGCCAGTCATCGGAGGTTAAACACAGTATGATGATTCCACGTGTCTCAGCCCATACCTCGATTGTCACCTATCACTTTATACAAATGTGCAAGCAATCTTTGCCTAGTGCTCAGACTCTTTTGATGTGACATCGCCGACGTGGGTCTGGTCAACCACCAACAACCGCTGTGAGTTTGATGGGACGTCTCTCTGGGCCACCATTCATTTAGGTATCTCGAGTTCTCCCCCTTTTTGTCTTTTTATACAAATGATTTAAGAAGCTCGGGACATTGTCCTCGAGTGAGATATTCAAAGGATAATTCCTTGAATAAAGCGATTTCAACTTGATTACGAGTGTATTGCTTCACAATATTGAGTCAAATCACAATTTGATGAGCGATCTCGGGTTTTATTATACTTGATGTTGGATCACCCCAAAATTAGTCCCTTTGGCTCTGGGCCTTAGGATGTAGGATGGAGTCTTATTTTGCTCAATGACTGGAGTAATGCCATTGTTTCTTGGGTAGCCTTTCAACATAACAGTGTGATATGGATTACTGAAGTTTAGACCATGATCACGATTTTAATGACGAATTTCCCATCTCGGGGTGGGTTAGGCCGCTATAACCTAGTGTGGAAATGATATCGTTGTGAGATCATCAGGCCTTCTTGGTGAGATTGTTATCGAATTTGGTGATCAGATCATAAAGTCTGTTCTGATAGGATTGAGTAGCCTCTAATCGATCCCGAGATTAGATCATAGAGTCTATTCTCGGATATGGAATAGGGTCGAGTTGTCTCTATCCAATCTCGAGTTTAGATTATAAAGTCTATTCTTGGATATGAAATATGATCGAGTTGTCTTTATCCAATCTCGAGATAAGATCATAAAATCAATTCTTGGATATGGAATAGGATCAAAATCGTCTCTATATCCGTTATTGAAGGACAAATATTTTACTTCCCGAAACTGCATCCTCATATCCGGATACATGTTTTAAAGGCGAGAAAAGAAATAGATTTTGCCGGGAGATACCAAATGGCTTCATCTTATTGGTTCAATTTGAATTTTTAAATTGAGGGGTCATCAGTACCCCATGAATAAGCTACCAGTAT
Organism: Pachysandra terminalis; assembly: GCA_031762675.1. Classification (NCBI taxonomy): domain Eukaryota; kingdom Viridiplantae; phylum Streptophyta; class Magnoliopsida; order Buxales; family Buxaceae; genus Pachysandra; species Pachysandra terminalis. Next base: position 256,917 of record JAUPMG010000014.1, on the reverse strand, counting down.
CCCTCATCTTGATACTGGTGATGCACAAACTGGTAAATGACCCAAAATGTCAATTAACCAAATTGGTTTGCACAATCAGTAGATTCGAATACTTACTTTTACTGGCCTAAATCAAAGAAAGACCGTTCCGGTGAAAGGGTTTTTTTTGGAAATGATAGCAAAAAGAGAAATATGATTTTGGAATAATAAGTAGGTCATTTCAAAATGCCTAACTAAAACTATTTTGAAATACAAGTGTATGTTAATAACCTCATTTGAAGATTTAACTTGTGATGACGGATTGACTCTCTTGAGGTGGCTAACCTATAGATGACGAATTGGTCCTCTCGAGGTGGCTAACCTATTTTGTGGATATCTCGAAATGATTCTCACGAAATAGATATTTTCGAAATATACTATTTCTAGAAATATCTTCCTATTAAGAATGAACTTTTCGAGAAGATATTTAGATTTTCAAATATACGCTCTTTAGAATGTATATTTGCATAACTATTCTTGCCAGATGTCATGCTATGATTTGAGGGAATCAATTTTCAAATTGGCTCATCATCAGTACCTACATGAATAAGCCACTGGTACCCCCACTCTTGGTAACCCATGAATAATTTACCACGTGTCAGATTAGGCTTAAAGACTCCCTTTGGGTTCTTAAGCTCCATACCCTAGAGATTCCTATAAAAATGTGTAGACTAAGAGCTGTAAAAGGATCCTTAGGCTGCGTTTGTCTCGACTTGTGTTTTTAGATAAGCAGTCATTGGATAAGTAACGCACTAATCCATAGCAGTAAGTTGCTAACTTGAATTATATTAAATCCTTTTATATTATTTAAATTATATTAAATCCTTATCGGATCGGATAAGGTTATATCTTAACTCGGATCACTTTTATTCATATCTCGGATCATAAATCTTATAGCGGATCCCGAGTTATCGGATTGATCGGGATCGAATTCCGATACGTTTTAATTCATTGTTTGTAAACACGAAATCCTTCCAAAAAAAATAAATTCAATAAAAAAAGTAGATTCTTAACCCCAGACATTATATTGCCAAAAGAAGAAAAATCCTCTCTATCTAACTACGTGTCAAAGTGTGGCGCCAAGGACCTTTGCATGGATTCTTAACCCCTAGACCCTACACTTGCCAAATAAAAGAAAACTCCTCTCTCTCTCTCTCTAAATTTTGAGTTCTAACGGGAGAGCGATACACAGAGAAGGTTTTCCCTCGCCAGCTGTAATAATTGTATGAACCTTCTCTTCTCTCCTATTCTCTCTTTGAAAACCTTACTTCCATCCCATCTTCTTCTTCTTCTTCTATTTTCTCAATTCCTCAGATTTTTGAGAATAATGGTTCTGATTTCTTGATTTTCTCTTGATCTGAAATCAAGAGGTCCAGAGGGTCTGGTATTCAATCTAAAATTTTAACGTTCTAGGGTTTTAAAGCGATAATTGCTGCATCTCGAACGATCGAAGGCATTGAATCCTGTAAGTTTATCCGATCTATAAAGATCCTGTAATTTTGACAGATTTGATCATCTGATCCTCAGAAACGCAATTGCCTATTGTCTTTTTGCGATCTTTCGTTTCTTTAATCTGCTTCGGTCCAATGCCCGCTGAAATGGACAAGCGGGATGGAGTTTCTGAGGTTTCAAATGTTGAATTTGAGAGAAAGAGTGACTTGATTTTG
>JAUPMG010000014.1:207425-228478 GCA_031762675.1 Pachysandra terminalis | reverse complement strand
TATATTTTCAAAGTAGTATATTTCGAGAGTATTAACATGCTAAGGATCTACTTGAGATGGACCTTAGACTTTCGAAGGCCTACATATGTAGGAAAATCTCGAAAGACAAGTATTGCTTCGAATGTCTACCTACGGTAGAAGAATCAAATTCGAAGTTATATATTTCGAAGTCCTATGTATATAGGAGAATCTCGAAATAAACAAGTATCTTGAGGATCTACATGAGATGGGCCTCAGAACTTCGAATGCTTATTCATGGTAGGAGAATCATATTCGAAGTAGCAATATTGCCTTCAAAGATAAAACTCTCGAATAGATCAATGTACTTTCAAATGAAAACATTTGAATTACATTCTATATTCTAAAAAAAAAAATCATAAACCAATTTTGCCTTCGAAGAGAAAACTCTCGAAGAGATCAGTGTACATTCAAGTGAAAACATTTGAATTACATTCTATATTCTAAGGAAAACCTTAGAACAGAAAACTTCTTTGAAGAAAAATCTTCGAAGTAATCTTATAATATTCTAAGGATCTATACAAGATGGACCTTAGATTTTCGAGCGCTCACATACGTGAGAGAATCAACTCAAAATCATATATATTATAAGGATCTTCACAAGATGGACCTTAGATTTTTGAGCGCTCACATACGTGAGAGAATCAACTCGAAATTATAAATATCCTGAGGATCTACAAAAGAAATATCTCAGATTTTCAAACAATCACATAAGTAGATTGAAATATTTATCTAAGGAAAACCTTAGAATAAAAGTCTTTTGAAGAAAAATCTTCGAAGTAATCCATTAACACTCTAAGAAAAATCTTAGACCAATATTCTTCGCAAGATAAATTTCGAAATAAAATATATACATTCTGAAACTCTACATAAGATGGATTTCAGATTAATATTTTGAGAATCTACGTAAAGATAGATCTTGGATTAAGTTCTTTCGAATGCCCAGTTATATTGGGAGGATTTATTCGAAACATTGGAAATTGTCTCCTATTTGATAATGCGTTTACAATGTAGTTATACGACTACATTCCAAACGCAGGGGGCTATTGATGATGAGCCAATTTGAAAATTGATTCCCTCAAATCATAGCATGGCATCTGGCAAGGATAATTATGTAAATATACATTCTAAAGAGTGTATATTTGAAAATCTGAATATTTTCTCGAAAAGTTCATCCTTAATAAGAAGATATTTTTAGAAATAGTATATCTCGAAAATGTCTATTTCGTGAGAATCATTTCGAGATATCCACAAAATATGTTAGCCACCTTGAGAAGGCCAACTCGTCATCACAAGTTAAATATCAAATGAGGTTATTAACATACACTTGTATTTCGAAATAGTTTTAGTTTTGCATTTTGAAATGATATTTCGAAATAACCAACTTATTATTCCAAAATCATATTTTATCTTTCAGGATAATCATATAAATAATTCGAAGTCAACTTTCGAAGTAGTTACTCGAAATGATCATTATGAAAACGTAATGTTATGAATTATAAGGGAACATTCCCTAATATTCATTATTCCTCGAAATTAGTAAATTCGAGATTATTTATTTAAAGCATAAGGGAAAATAAATCTTAGACTTTCAGGAATGGAGGGCCAGAGAGATAAGTCTTGTCAAGATCCTCGAAGATCTTGAAGCATTTAAGGACTTGAATCATTACAAAACAGTAACGTATCATTAACTTTGTAATCCCATATTCATTACTAATCCGAACGTTGTGAAAGCATTTATTGAAACGTCATATATTGAATTAGACGTTTTGGATATTGAATATTCAAATCAAAACACCTGTTCATTCAAGCGTTTTCAATCTGTTCATGAAATGTTACAAACGGTTAAGTAATGAGTCTGAGGCTATAAAAGGGCAACGATACATCAGAAAGAAGGGGATGATTCCGGAATATTGGACAATCTCTGAGAATTTGCAGGGTTTTGTCTTCGGAATCATCTTTTTCTGAAAATCAGTATAAGTTACATAGTGTCTTTCTGAAAATTCCTGACTGATCTTACATATTTCTTTCTTTGCTATCATTTTCCAAAATGAAACCTTTCACCAGAACGGTCTTTTTTTTATTTAAGTCAATGAAAGTAAATATTCGAATCCATTGATTGTGCAAACTAATTTGATTAATTGACATTTTTGGCCATTTTAGCGGTTTGTGCAGCACCATTGTCAGCTTGGATCGGGGAAATACCGATATTAGATATGCAAATTAATTAAATAAGGTAAACATATAAATACAACAACTAAACAAAAATATTTCAATAAAAAAAACATAAGATTTGCAATTAAAAAATACTCATGGATCTTTTAATTCATGAAATCCAAACGTACCCTGAGCCTTTTTCTTGGTGCTAACATTCCGTTAGGGTTTACGAAGCCGAAATGCGTAACAACGACACGGTCTGGTTCTTGATTTCCAATTCTGCGAGTTCTATTTTTCTTTATCCTTCTAAATTACTTTGTATTTTGTTATTTTTCCCGCTCAGGAAGACGAAGCTCTACTACTGAGACAGTTGCAAGAAACTGTGGATTCGGATCCAGACAATCCATCACACCATTACAATCTCGTACGCTCTGAATACTTGAAAATGTTCAACGCTCGCTCCAAATTCATTTTCCTTTTTCTGGTACTATTTCTTTTTACCTGTTCCTCAGGGGATTTTCTTGTGGGCAAAAGGGGAACAATCGAAGGAATTCAAGGACAAAGCCGTTGAGCATTTCGTTGTTTCTGCAAAATTGAACCCTAACAATGGAGATGCATTTCGGTTGCTAGGGCATTACTATAGTCGAGTTTCAGTCGACACGCAGAGAGCTCTAAAGTGCTACCAGAGAGCAGTGACTCTAAACTCTGATGATTTCGAAGCAGGGGTCAGAACACTTTGTTAGGGTTCATCAGCTATGTCAAGTTCCTTTTATTTCGTTATATATAATCCTTCATTCTTACAGGAAGCTTTGTGCGATTTGTTGGACGATGAGAGAAAGGAGATCTTGGAGTTTGCTGTCTGTCGGGAAGCTTCGGAGAGATCGCCTAGGGCCTTTTGGGCTTTTCGGAGACGGGGATACTTGCAGGTTTCATAATTTTTCTCTTCTACGATTTCATCTATAATTAAATTTCTGAAACAATGGCAATTACATATTTTTGAATTCTGATAACATCATCATCATTATCAAATACCTTATCATAACTAGTTGGGCTCGGCAACAAGAATAAACTCGGCTAATATTGTTGTATATTGCTCTATTTTGTGGGCATCCCCGGTGCCAAGCCTGGGTAAAGGAGGAGGGTTGCTTCAGGTTAGCGGCCGCCAAGCCCGGGTAAAGGAGGGTTGTGTCAGGTTGGCGGTGGGCAGCCATGTAAAACTTTTGCTCTATGTCTTAGACATAAATTCTGATAATATAAGTTGTGTTCCTATGGGATTACTCTCTTTTTTCATTTTGTTTTCAGGTACATCAAAAGAAATGGTCCGAGGCAGTACAGTCTCTTCAACATGCCATTCGAGGCTATCCGACATGTGCAGATCTATGGGAAGTATGTGGCCAGTTTCTAATATAATATCTTCTTTTTCTTCTTCTTTTTCTTCTTATTTTTCATCTTAAATTTCATATTTTTTCCCACCTCAGGCTCTGGGACTTGCCTATCAACGACTAGGCATGTTTACTGCAGCTATAAAGGTAACCTATTTTTACTAGACATGCGCGAAACTTGATAGTATGAGAATCAGAATATTTCACAACGTTTAACTTAATGTTTTTACGGTTATTGTGTGAATCGGGAAATGTGTTCTTATCATTTGTGGGCTTAATTCTTTCTTATCTTGGTTCTTGTAACAGTCATATGGGCGAGCCATTGAACTGGAGGATTCAAGAGTATATGCATTGGTTGAAAGTGGGAATGTTTTATTGATGCTTGGTTCCTTTACAGAAGTAAGCAGTATTTATCCTTGACTATACTGGCTGTCAAGAAGCTTTTATGCAGCTTGGACAATATATTGATTTTTCTCCCACCATTTTTTCTAGTTGAACAGCTAAGCTTGTTTTCTAGAAAGGATACTTTTAATATAAAACATTTGCATGTCTTTTTTCCTTGATCAATAAACCAACATACGAACAAGTTGGATAGAGCTGGAAATGGTCGGGTTAATATTAGGTATTAACAGGTTGATGCTCACCCCAAACCCATTTCTGTCTTTAGGGAGTTGAGCAGTTTCGACGGGCTTTAGAGATCTCACCTCATAATGTAGCTGCACAGTTTGGGCTTGCTTCTGGGCTTCTCGGATTGTCCAAGAAATGTGTCAGTTCTGGCGCATTTGGTTGGGGAGCTTCATTACTGGAGGTTAGCCTTCATGAAACTTTGCATTAAATACATCTTCATTGTATTTCACCATGAAAGATAAGAATTCTTAAAGTGTTATAATTTCCTTTATTTTATTGTAGGAAGCATCCAATGTTGTGAACTCAAGTACACACTTAGCTGGGAATGTTTCTTGTATTTGGAAGTTGCATGGTGACATCCAGGTATTGTTGTCCGAGGGATCTTCCTTTGGTGTCATCTTCTGCTTTTCAATATCTACAAAGGTTTTCCAGTACATCTACATCCTCTTTTTTGGGCTCCTTTGTATATAAATGCTTGCACCTATTATTTACTGTTCATCTTATACTATGCTGCCATTGAAATAATAGTAGAATGTTGATCCATTTTATTAGAAAATGCACGTGTGTTTATGTAATTTTGATTGTGAACAAGAGGGTTGAAGTTAGGCATGCGTTCTTCCTTGTCAGCTTACATATGCAAAGTGTTTTCCGTGGATGGAGGATGGCCAGAGGTTAGCAATTGATGAGGAGGCTTTCAAAGCTTCCATTCTTGCCTGGAAAAGGAAGTGTCGCCTGGCTGCTAATTCTGCTAGTAATTCTTATCAGCGGGCTTTGCACTTGGCCCCATGGGTTGCTAATATCTATAATGACATTGCAATTGCAGAAGACCTAATTGACTCTTTAGAGGGTGATAAACATGACCCAGATGCTTGGTAAGATCTTTAATCATCTCTTATGGTATTCCGTAAGCCATCATAACTGATATCATGTTCACCAGGCAGCTATCTGAAAAGATGTCCCTGGGCGGATTGTTACTTGAGGGAAATAATAATGAGTTCTGGGTGGCATTGGGATGTCTGTCGAGTCATAACACATTGAAGCAACATGCACTTATTAGGGCATTGCAATTGGATGTATCTCTTGCTCCTGCTTGGGCATACCTAGGAAAGGTACCTTGGTCTACGTTACTTCTTAAGATTTTTTTTTTCAGGGTTTTTTCTAATAAGAAAAAAAAGGCAAAAGAAAATCTAAATATTTAATTGTTGTATTATATTCTTACTACATGCATGCCAGAACTTTTCTTTCAGTGCAAAAATTACAAGATCTATGATAATACTGCAGATATTAGATACAATTTTGTTCTTATAACCTTGGTCATTTATGAAATAGATATATCTAAGTTGATGTTTTTCACAGCTTTACAGAAAAGGAGGTGAAATACAATTGGCTAGGCAAGCATTTGATCGTTCTAGAAGCATAGATCCTTCACTTGCATTACCTTGGGCTGGCATGTCAATTGATACTCATGCTGGGTAATTGTTATTTTCCATTAGTAAATAAAGAATATGAGTTTGTTGGGAGTTATAGTATGATATACCCTTTATATTTTGAAATTTTTACCCTTATATTTTGAAATTTTTAATTTTCTTCAGTGGTCGCACACTTGATGAGGCTTTTGAAAGTTGTCTACGTGCTGTCCAAATATTGCCTGTAAGTTTCATATACCTTACCAATTATATTAACAGTGGTCTCTCTCTCTCTCTCTCTCTCTCTCTCTAAACTGAGACAATGATGAATTCACTGGGTACAGCAATGATTTTCCAAACTTAACTGTTGATGGATTATGTGAACTCAATGAGTGCAATGATGATTTCTGAACTTAGCTGTTTACTGCTTATATTTGGTTGAGAGTGGTTTTTGTTCTCCTTAGTCCAAAGACTATGGAGGAGATTTTCCAAATAAAAGGTAGCAATACCGCATACAGATCCATATCACACCTATCAAAGAAGTAGTTCCAGGTAGTTTGTTAGTGATTGCTCTCTTGAATTTCTTTCCCCCCAACTTACGATTAGCCTTGATGGCTGTGTCTCTGATTTGATTGGATTTGCTGGTTCCTGCATGGATATTTTATGAAGTCTACTAAAGGCACTTACTTCTAGCAGCTTGCGGAGTTCCAGATTGGCCTCACAAAGCTTGCAGTTCTTTCTGGCCACTTACTATCGTCACAGGTATGGCCATATGCTATGTGGTGAGAAATTTGACCGTATAGAACTAAATATTTTGCTGCTAAACTTGTGTGGTCAAGAGCTAACATGCATATTTTGTAAAATAGCGATAAACCCCCTCAGGTAATTGCTTTTACAGGTATTTGGAGCTATCCGGCAGGCTGTTCAACGTGCACCTCACTATCCTGAGTCACATAATTTGAATGGATTGGCTTGTGAGGCACGATCTGATTATCAGTCTGCAGTTACTGCTTATAGGTTAGCACGCTCTGCAATGAGAACTTTTGCAAGTACAACACAGAAATCCGATTTTTATGATATATCAGTTAATATGGCTAGATCGCTTTGTTGGGTAAGCAAATTCTGCCTTCGATTTTTGTCATATTTCAGTTTATCTGGCTGATATAATCCAAATTTTTTAAGTGCCTTCTATGTTATTCAGCATGCTTACTTCAATTAAATTCTTCTATTTGGTCAGGCAGGGAATGCATTTGATGCTGCTCAAGAGTGTGAAGATTTGAAAAAAGAAGGTGTGTAACAGGCACTGTAGAAACTTCGTGTTTGCTTGCTACTCTATTTTTCAATTTTGCTTGCTACAAAAGAACTATATGGAGTAAGAAATTGATATGGTTTAATTCAAAGTTTAATGTACTGGGACTGGGTACCAGACGGGCGGTACTGGCCGGTTCGGATCCAGTACAAAAGTGATGGATCGGCAATCAAAATTTCAATTTAAAAATTGGACTGGATCGGTCGCTGGACCGGCAGTACTGGTTGGTACCGGACTGGTCCAGATTAAAACCTCTCTGGTCCATCCATTCCACAATTAAAAAAAAAAATACTGGACTGGTTGTGCCGGTCCATAACCCTGCGATAAAAAATTATGTATCGCGGTTTGTGACCGGACCGTTGAGGTGCGGTCTCGGTACGGACCGGACCAGACCGGTCCATTGCACCATGGTTTAATCCTAATCATCCAAAGGTAGGTCCCCAAATAATTGATAACCCAACTAATCACAAAATATTTGATAACCCATGTATCAGATCAGTATGGGTTAATCCTAATTATCCCAAGGGAGGCCCCTAAATAATACAACAACCCATGTATCTTCACTAAAGTAATAAACTGTTTGCTAAATTCCAAAAGAAACATATTTTTTAACTGCATATTGGGTTGTAGCATGTATGGTCGAAGTGATTTGGTAGGCATTTCATCTTCAAGCTTTGGTTCATTTATGTGTGGATTTCAATTGAGCCACTTACAGAACATGACATATGATAGGAAAGGCAAAGGGCAGATGTCTTGAGTGTAAATATGCATGTGTAGTAATTAGCAAAACACAGTTTTATTGGTTGCTATTATTAAAATAGAAACAATGTGAATCATGCACTATATGTGTGTGTGTGTGTGCATGTATTGTGGAAACTATAAAAGATTCATACTTGCTTGCATGTTTATTTTTCAATTTCACTTATTACAAAGAAACTATATGGAGTAAGAAATTGGGTTGTTTTAATCATATATCTTCATTCAGATGATTTTTTGTTTGCTCAGTGCCAAAAGATAATATGACCCAAGATGTTTTTGACAGATTGGGACTGGCAGAATAGGATTCTCAAACTAGTTGGGATGAAATATTTTGTTGTTGTTGTTGTTGCTCAGTCCCAATAGAAATGTATATGTTAGCTGCCTATTGGATTGGAGTACATGGGACTGAGGTGTTTTTGGTAGGTGAAGGTGTGGTTCATTTACGTGAGGATCTCAATCAAGCTATATTCAGAACATGGCTTGTGCTCGGGAAGACAACAAGTTAATCAAAAGAATGAAGTCATTTCATTAAGGCCAGGTGTCTTGGGTATACTTATGCATGTGTTTGTGTGTGTGTGTGTAATATATATAATACTTAACGACATTTCATTAAAAATCAAAGAGATGTGAAGAGAAATACAGATTACCAGGGGTAATCAACAGAAAAGAAAAAACAGGAAAAAGAGACGAGGGAAAAAGTACAACTCTCCAATCATGGCATCCTTAGGTCTACTTCTAAAGAAACCATATATGGCTACCCCTAAAGAGACCATCTCTGGCTATCCATAGGTGTACATATGCATGTTTATATTGTTGAAGTTTCTTGGGTGTCATTGTATGTAGGCAGACTGTACTAGGTAACTATTTTATTCTGCCTTCAGATTTCGTTAAGGTATACATACTACACTTTTTCTTGCTGATCTCAATAATCGAATTATGTGCTACCTACCATCAATTCTTCATGCCACCTCTTGTATCACCAAGACTGTAAAGCAAGAATATTGACTCATTCCGAAGTTAATATTTATTTCTTTGTTGTCCTACATCATATTAATTATAACAACAGCAGCACTGCTGCTATTATGTCACGTGGATGTCCCTTTAATTATAGTGTGAAATCTATTCTGAAAAACTTAATTATGGTACATTGTTTATGGTTGATCTATTGAGATTAAAAAACCCAATTTACTTGCTCATTAGACATTGTATATTTTGTCAATGTTCTAGGTCTGCTTGATGGCAGGGGCTTACACATATATGCCATCTCTTTATGGCAACTTGGAAAGAATGAGCTGGCCCTCTCCGTGACGAGAAATCTAGCTGCAAGTGTACCTAATATGGAAAAAGCATTCGGAGCTGCCTCTATAAGCTTGATCTGTAAATTGTTGTACAGCATATCAGGGCTTGACTCAGCAGTTATAAGCATTCTGAGAATGCCCAGGGAATTGATGCAGAGTGCAAAAATTAGTTATATTGTCTCTGTGGTTCATGCTCTGGATGACAGTAATAGGCTTGAGTCAATTGTTTCAAGTGCTCGGCTCTCTCTAAAATCTAATGAAGAGATTACTGGAATGCACTTTTTAATAGCACTTAGTAAACTAGTAAGCTTCTTGTTCTAAATATTTCTTCAGACTTAAGCATTTTAATCTCGTTGTTGGTCTTATTGGCTCTGGAACGTTGAATATGAATTGGATATTCCTTTGCTTTTGGGTTTGCAGGTCAAACATGGATCAGGGCATACCCTTGGAATTCAAAGTGGTTTGTATCACTTGAGGAAAGCTCTTCACATGTATCCTAACAGTAATTTACTAAGGTAAGTCCTCATAGCAATGGTGGTGGTTGTTAGTGCTGATTGCTCAAAGCTTGATGATCAACTAATAAGTGGTCATACCAGTCAAAGCAACCATGACTAGTTTGACATATGACATTTTTGATAGTTTAATATATACAGATTCAAGCCTACTCCTCTAAAAGTAGCCTAACAGGCTTTGATATTAATCTTTGAAAGCAGGTAAATCTTGCTGCTTTAGAAGGGAAGCATCATATGTAAGATAAGCTAGCGGACATGTTCTATGCATGTGCATGGTCAAGATACCCTACTCAAATTTAATTTAATGATTAGTTGAGGGTGGCACATGCAGTAATTCACGTGGATGATAAAGAAAAATTACAAAAGTATTATTTTAAGAAATTATTATTATTATTATTCAATTTTTTTATTGGAATACTAATCTTATATACTAAATTAATTGAGTTTGAAAACAATCATAAGAAGATAACGTTAGTTGCTTAAATAATAGGAACCCAGATTTAGTGAGAGGTATCCTTTAACTACACACATCACTTCGATTCACATTTCTACAGGATTGTCCCTTAATAATTGTATTGAAAGATATTAACTTCTGAAAATTATGACTTCATCCTATAGTTTTTGTAATTCAGACATTAAAGGATAGCTTAGGGAAAAGCTTTAAAATTCAGGCTTCAAAAGAATTTGATACAAATAAAGATACGAGGGTTGCTTCTCTTAGTAATAGGTAGATAAGGCATAACAGATGTTTAGATGCACATTTTTAACATGCCTTTCAAAAGAAAAACATATCAAGTTTCAACACATTGAGCATATGATACTGTTTGCATATAAAGAACATCACCGTTATCTAAAGAATCATCTTTATGTATTTAATGAAATTTGCAAAACTTTAGGAAACCTGTCAAGAACCTCTCCGATTTAAGATCAATTTACAAAAGAAGTTTGTAAAATACTTCAATTTCATTTTAATTGATGTTGCCATTGCTGTTACCATCATTTCCCCTGATGGAGTGTGTAGAGAAGAAGGATGAGGGTATAATGTAGGAGAGAATGCCTAAAGTGCAGAAAAAGTACTATAAAAAAATTTATGATATATTTCGTACTTTTCTTTAATGCATTGAACACATGGATCCATTCAAATGGCACAAATGGGGTAAGCATGGCCTCCAAACACCTTCTAGTAGCTTAAAAAGAGTGACTTTAGAACACCATAGTTAAGTTACTGGAGCTGGATTTTTTTTAAGGTAAAGCTTTCTGCTCCCTAAGACTAGTCTAGTGAGATGTCCAGTAAATTCTGAGATGTGCAGGCGTTTTGTATGCATCTTTGTGATCATGCAACCGGCTGGATGTTTTTCCTTATTAGGGCAAAGCCTCCCCTATCTACTTTATGAGAAATACCATGCTGTGCTCTGCAGGTCTTTGCTCTTACAAGAGACTGAAATAAGAAAGCTTTGATGGAATTTGGAAACATACAGTCCGTTCTTAACAATTAATGAAACTTGTTTCCAACCTCTACATCCTATTTGACTCAATGACGGGATATGCTGGATCTTTTACGTCAGTCGAGTCGGTTGTTGGATATTTAGTTGTTGTTGTTGACACAAGCCATACATGTGCCATAAAGATCAACTTTGATTACCATAATTTTTAGATCCTCTGTGTGTGTTTTTTTAATTTTAATTTGTACCTTCATGATTGCTTCTGGCAGGAACCTACTTGGTTATCTTTTATTATCCAGTAAAGAATGGAAAGATGCTCACATTGCTACTAGGTGCTTCGTCATGGATCGTCTTGATTTCCCAAATAGGAAAGCATTGAAATCGTCATATGAGGTCTTTGGTGCCGCAGCAGTCACATGCTATTCCAATGGCACTAACAATCCCAAGTTCTCTTTCCCGACGTGCAAAGACCGTTGCAAGCATGGAGCTGACGCAATCAAACAAATGCAGAAGTATTATAACTATCTTCCTCCAGAATTTTTGTTATTCAAAATATCGAGTTATGATGATATCTGATTTTTTTAAAAGATCTACTACAGTCTACAGCTATTAACTTCTTAAGAAATATGGTTTCAACTTCGAGCTTTAACTACTTCCTCAACTATCAAAAGGACACTGAAGGCCTCTTTTTGAGGATAGAGTTAAGGCACAGGGGGTTCGGGGGGACCTCATGACTGATGTAAGAGCCAGTACTCTTTGATTGAAGCATCCCCCTGAAAGAGCTACGCTACTTCCTAACTTCAGCCAATCAATAATAAAAAAAAAAAAAAAAAAAAATTCTCTCAGCAAATCAATGAAGAAACATAATGCTTGTTGCACCTTAATCATTTTTCTCGTACGTCACAATTATCACTTCATTTGTTACCTATCATGATTGTTGTTCCACACATTGATGCTTGATGTTCCTTTCGGTTACAGGGATCTATGTAAACTGCCATTGAAACCTATTCAGAAAACATAGGGTCACTTCAGAAATATAAAAAAATACATAAGAAACCTCTCTCTCTCTCTCTCTCTCTCTCTCTCATCATTTTTGTGGTCTTCCTCTCCCAGACTGAATCCTAATTTTTTATTGATTGAATTTTTAATTCATTGGATTTCTGAATTATCTCATAGTGTATTGATTATGGTATTCCAGACTGAACCCTAATTTTTTATTGATTGAATTTTTAATTCGTTGGATTTCTAAATTATCTCATACTGTATTGATTATGGTATTTTTTTGATTAAATCCTTTGAAGCATTGTATGTTCACCTTTAGAAGGGTCTTGCCATGAACAGGGGCATCCTTGTCAATTCAATATCATTTTCAACTACAGGCATCTTTGTAAACTCTCATTAAAACGTATGAGAGCATTAATGAAATTAGAAAATAGAGGGGCACTGCATAACTATCAAATAATACATAAAGAGCCCTTCTCTCTCTCAGCACTTGCCCATGCGACTGAACCACTAAATCTTTATTGATATATGATTCAATTTTTATTGTATATGAAATTTCTGAACTTTTTCATAATTTATTGATTATAGTATTTTTAATTATTTAGCAAAAATAGATTTATTTATTCATATATTTATTTGATCAGATTTGACTAAAGGATTTATAGTCAGTCTCACTAGGTTTAATTTCCTGGTGAGACATGGGATTTTCTACCAACAAATAGATAATATAGAGATGCTTTTTTTTTTGCCATTTACCAAATGTGTTTAGGTTAAAACATGGTATGTGAAGTGAGCACATGTTGAAGGACGCGTGGTTAAGTGTTGGTTCACCAAATCAACTGCTACATTTGCAATTCATGCACACCAGGATTTTCCCATATATGGTAATTTTGTACTTGCAGCTTGCATGTTGTAATATTTTGTTCTGATTGTTTCTATCGTACTATTAAGAGAACTTTGATGATAAAAGGCTAAGAAAGAAAAGTATAACAAACTGTCATAACATTCTGCCAAAAAAACCGCGTGACTGAGATCTCTGTTCTAGTTTAAGTCAGTTTTCTTTTTTGTAATTAATAGTATTTAATTTCCTTGTATTTTCTCTATATGATTAGATGTTAATTTGGTACTGGCAATCTAATATAGTCATTGAAGTTGCATATTGTAATATTACTGTTCTGCTTGCTTCCATCTTTACTATAGATAAAATTTTCATGATAAAAGGCCAAGAAAGAAAAGTATAATTCTGTCATAACATTCTTCCGAAAAAAAATTCGTGATCGAGATCTCTATTGTATTTTAAGCAATCAGTTTTCTTATTTTCAATAAAAATTATTTAATTCCTTGTCTTTATATGATTAGATGGTTACATCAGGAACCATGGAACCACAATGCACAGTATCTGCTTGTACTTGGTATTCTACAGAAGGCTCGTGAAGGGAGATTTCCTCGACATGTTTGTATTACCATTGAGCGGCTGGTTTGCACTGCACTTTCCAATGAATTATATTCACAGACAGACATCTCTTATCAATATAAAAAATTTCAGCTTCTACTTTGTGCTTCTGAGATCAGTTTGCAATGTGGGAATTACTTTGATTGTATCACCCATGCCAAAAATGCATCTGACCTTTTGCTTCCAGATGGCTATCTCTTTTTTGCACACTTGCTATTATGTCGAGCCTATGCAGCACAAGAGGAGTTTTTAAAGCTGCAGAATGAGTATATAAAATGCTTACAGCTCAAATCAAACTATCAAATTGGTTGGATATGTCTCAAATTTCTTGAAATCCGATACGGACTACAGATTGATTCAAATATCATTGACCTGAACTTTGAAGAGTGCTTGGAAGAGTCCACGAGTTCAAGTTGTATGTGGATGGCTATTTTCGATTTGGTGCAGGCTCAGAGTTCTATTTGGAATCAGGATTTTATTCGTGCAGAAGAGGCTCTGGCACGTGCTTGTTCTCTAGCGGATGATGAGAGTTGTCTTCTACTTTTTCATGGTATCTAACTACAATTTAGATTTTTCTCCACTCCACTACTCTTTATATACATAGTCATAATGCTTGTATCGCACATTATAATTGTCACTTTTATATATCATAATACAATTATCTAAACTTTGTTTTTAAAACTAATTTTGAGTTTTTACGTTCATTTGGAAATTAAAAAATGAAATTGCTATTACTTATATAACTGCATAATACATTAATGTAAGCTTTTGAAATATTTTGACTAGTTGGTTTCATTAGAAAAACAAATATTTTCAATTTTTGATACCAAAGTAATACAAAAATAGTTTTTATCTACTTAATTGTGCCTGCCTGTCTTACATAACCAAATTTGAAGTAATTAATTATAAATCAATTAGAAAGTGTGGCTAATGAGACCTCCCAAATTGAAACAACTCATGAACATCATAATTAGTAATTAGACCCCCCATATGGTTAAATCTCTCGATAGTTTTACAAGTTTAATAAAATTAGAATTCTTCTCACTCTTCATTCTGGCCAATGAAAGAAAAATTGAAATAAACAACTAGCAATTAGATGGCAATCATGGTTAACATGCCCATCAATTCCGAAGAACTCGTGAGCTTTGTAATTATATATTAGAATTCTTTATGCCACTTTTGGCTTTAATTGTGGATTCTTAAATTTCATTCCATCCAATGAAAGCAAATTTAAGGTAATTAAGTAAAACTTATATGACAACCATGGATAATAGGATCCACCAATTTGAAAGAGCACAATCTCATAATAAAATTTTAAATAATTTTTTTTACTTGTAATTAACTTCTTAATTGTTTTAGAAATTTAATAAAATTAGAATTCTTTAAGCTACCTTTGGTCTTAATTTTTGGATTCCGAAACTCCATTGTGGCCAATGATTACTTTGAAATGTGGTTATTTTGAATGATTTTTATCACAATGACAGAAATAGATTCAAGTGAAAGGAGACTTTACCGAGTCTTTAGAATGGTGATAAATTTGACAAAAGCAATATTTGATTTTCGACATATTCTCTCACTTAAAAACTGAAATACTTACAATGCATTTTAAGTATCATAAAATTTCACTTATTTTATTAGTATCTAAACTTAAAAAGGTTATTCTAGTCATGAAAAAGGTTCAAATGAGTAACTATTGTTAAACTTTCCTTATCAACACATTAAAGGGAAGAAAAAAAATTCTATTGAACTTCCAAAAACCAATCAAGAGTTTTAAATATAAGGCTCTTTTAGTCATGAAAAGGTTCAGAAAGAATCAATCATTTTGTAAGTTAGTCTCAGTCCGCTCCAAAGTTCCTTTATCCCGAGCATGCCATGGGCCAGCCCGCACAAATTTACATCCCTGTTTTTGAGTGTTTTTAAGTCATTTTATCTATGAATATTGGGTTATTCTTTTGGTATGCTTAGCGTTTAGAAATAAGCCTATATAGAAGTTTGATGTATTAAAGGTGATGAATTTTTAAGATTACAATTTTTTTTTAGTTAGAATCAATAGGTGTCTTACTGAGCTAGACCTTTTAAACGTAGAATTGAGATCTATTTATCTCATCTTTGACCTTTGAGTAAGAAGTGAACCCACATGTAAATGTAAATACCTAAATCCCATGTCAACTTATGGGAATTAGTTTTTGATGTATAGAAAATATTTTAACTTTACAAAATCAAAGTCTTTTTGGAAAAAAAATAATAGTTGAAATGTTTAAGGAGAAGATAAACCTCTAACAGCAATTTTATTACTTGAACAATAGTATTTATATTTTAGAATATAAACTTTGTTGAGGATAATGTAAAAGTAAAGTACTGAATACTAAAAATTAATAAAATCTTCAAAATTGCTTTCTCTTTTATTGGTAGTATGATTTATGCACACATATAATACATACACCATATATATATATATATATATATGTACGTATGTACCAAAAGATATATATTATCATTGTTAAAGGTGCTCGCTTAGGAGACTACTAGGCGAGGTAGTATTAGTCTAGGCAACTGCCTAGGTGAGGACCTTTCTAATTGGAATTCATTATTTGTTTCTTACTTTATATCTTATATTTAATATCTTGTAAGTTAGTAGATATTATTGATAGTATTTAATAACTAATTTTGTATTACTGATAGTGTTTTTATATTTTATATTTTATATCAATAATTATAATTGCTTATTACTGACGTAATTAATTTTAACTTTTTACCTAAATAGTTTACACTAACTTGTACATTATTACTTAAAACTTAATATTGATATGTAGTTATATTATTTATGTTTTATACTAATTAGAACTATACAATATGCAATTATATTTATAATTATACGCAATTAAAATTTATCTTATTAGTTTTACTGATACAATTATGTAATATACATTAACTTATCTTATTACTTATATAATTAAGTAATTAGATAATTATGTAGTTATATTAGCTTATATTTGCCTAATCTTTATTATTCATAAAAAAAAAAATAATTGCCTAATCTTTATTAACATATTAGTCATTGTCAAAAGGTATTCTGGTCTGTCTCACCAGCTTTAGTTGATTGGTGAGATGTTTTTTTTACCACACGAAAGAATGATGTGGCCCATCCAGATCACCCATATGACAAGGGACCATTTGGATCATCCACGTGGATAATATTCCGACAACCAATTTTTTAATGTTTGTTAAATTTTGTACAAAGAAAAATGTCACTTTGAGGAAAGTCCTTTTTGCAAAACAAAAGAAACATTTTGACTGGGGATGGGGGATCTTAAATGGAAGCAGTTTACAAAACTAAAGTAGGAGAGGGAAGTGACCTTCGAACTTGGAAGTGGGGCAAGGAAAGCATTTTCACGGTGAAATCCATGTACCTTTCATTATCGAAGAGAGAAAGATAGGAGGGTCTTATAAAGCTAATTTGGAACCCATGAATCCCAAGAAAAGTATATTTCTTTATGCGGACAACTGCTTTGAATAAAATCTTAACGTATGACAATCTGAAAAGAAAGGAGTTGGTCTATGGTAACAATGTGTTGCCTTTGCAAAAATGAGGAAGAGACTGTTACACTTTTATTTCTACAGTGAGATATCAAGAAGAACCTGGAATTTTCTTATTAACAGATTCAGCCTGAGTTGGGTGATGCATAAGGATCTCAAGGCGGCTCGTCAGTTGGCCTTGGAGGAAGAAGAAGAGGGTAAAAAAGGAAGTTGTATTCTTTAGAATCTATGTCCAGTAGGAATCTTATGGACTATCTGGGACAAAAGGAACAATAGAATATTCAATGGTCAGGAATTAGAAGTGCAGAAGTTGAGAAAAAGAGCACTCTCTTTACATTTTTGGTGGGGATCTGCTTATGTAGAGTTTAAGGGGGTGAATTTTAGTGTGTTTGATGGTATTTGGGGTCTGTAATGGGATATTAACCGAAATATCTAAAGGGTTTTCATCTTAACTTTTGTGGTTATACCTGTAAAATCTTACACTGTAAAGTGTAAATGCTTCCTTTTGGCTATTAATACGAATTTCATTGTTTACTGTTTAAAAAAAGTCCTTTTGCCATATGGAAAATGTCTTTGAGCTTAAACTTGGTATGTGATCTAGGGTTGACTGAAAATGCACGTGGGGAACTGGGGTTCTCCAATAAGCTTCCACACGTGAGTGAAGTTTCTCACCAGGTTGAAACTCGGACTCATATTACTTATATATGTCGACTCCATAACTTTATCTATTGTATTTTAACCTAAAATACAATTATAACATTTGTTACCGTCCTTGGAGAACACCTAGTCGTCTAGGTGGTGGGCAGGTCTATCACACACACACACACACAAATATATATATATATATATATATATATATTCTTGTTTTGGATAAAGTTGGCAATTCCTGACCCGACCTGTCAAATTCACCCAGTTTTAAACAGGTTGAAGTTAATATGACATGAGGTATTTGTACTGTTCGTTCAACCTGAGCCCACCCAAATAGTTAAACAGTTTGGATGGACTGGTGGGTTTATAACATATACCTGCCAATCCAAGCTGTATTTAGCGGTTGTGGATTGGCTATCCCAACCTTTCTAATATCTAATGCTCAACCAGACACATCATGACCGATTACCAGCTCTACTTTTTGACCTTTGCTACCCCCTTCTAGAGTGTGGCTAAGTTACTGGGCTTTCTTCTCTATTTTAGTTATTTATCTGAACTACGTTTATCTTTTTCAAGACTGATTTTTTATGTTACTTCATATGGTAGTTCATGATCTGAGGTCTCATAACAATTAGATGTTCTGTTTCCTGCCATACATATCTTTGCTTTTTTGTAATTCCCACATCTGATGTCTAAACTGCGGAGCGTACAGGTGCCATCTGTATGGAGCTTGGCAGACAGCAGTGTGATTCTCAATTTCTATCGCTTGCAGTAAGGAGTCTCACTAAAGTCCAAGCGACGTCTCTCTTTCCTTTACCTATTGTCTCTGCATTACTGGCCCAAGCAGAGGCAAGCCTTGGTGCCCGAGCAAAGTGGGAGAAAATCCTACGTCTTGAATGGTTTTCTTGGCCTCCAGGTTCTAATTTCTTAATCTGATGCTTTATTTCGTTTCATGTAATTGTCGTATTCCAATATGGAAGAATGTGATTCATCATTCAATCTAGGTCATTGGATGGTTGCTGTTTGAGGTAATAGTCCATCGGGGACTGGTTGGTTCTATGAAATTAACCAATGGGTGGCTGGATGTTTTAGACGAGCGAGAGTTTTTGTAATATGTTGCTGCTAGAGATAGTGGGTGGCTCATATTCACTAGTCTCTAGATCCAAGGGGGAGAGGGACTTGAGGGGTTCCATGGAGCGGGGAGTGAACTACGCATATCTGTGTGCATTGTTATTCTTTTACATAGATATGGTTCCTTGTCAATTGATTTTCTCTAACTTGATTCCAGATACGAGGCCCGCAGAACTTTATTTCCAAATGTATTTGCTTGCAAGACAGTCGAAAGCTGGGCCTGATCCTTCATCTGCCGTGGAGTCCTATCAGAACCCACAGAGATGGATTCTTCGAGCAATCCATTTGAATCCATCTTGTTCAAGATACTGGAAGATTCTTCAGAAGGAATGAATGCCATACTCGCGCAGTCCTTCGTTTGGGGTACATCTGTTTCAAGGCCTTGAACATGATTGTAGCTTGTAGTTTGGTTGTAGAGTTTAGCAGGTTCTGAGGCTGTAAACATTATCATCAACAAATCATTATCTGCTAATTCCAGTTGTAGATCGTGCCCGGCTGCAATGATCAGTGAGGAGTTTTCAGTGTACAGTATGAAATAAAATGCTCCGGGAATTTATGACTTGCCTCTTTGTATGTATGTGTGTGTGCTGGCAGGTATTGTTGTTATTTCACCAACTAGCAGGTGTTGGACTATTGATGTACTCTTGGCAAACATGGTTACAAATGGCAAAAGGAAATGGTATGTACTGTTGGATCTTAAATGCTGCAGGTTGAGTGAAAATTCACAGCTTGAGGACTGAAATGGCCACCAAGGATAGGGGCACTCCAATATAACTACAGCCTAACATCCAGCCAATGATTCGCTCAAGGTTTTTCTGTAAAAACAAAAGAATTCTTTTGGGATTCTTCTATTTTTGCGAGTTTTCTTTGTACTTCAGTTTTGTGTGTTCGCTTCAGATATTTTCTAATGTGCATCTACCGAGCATATCACCATTATTAGAATACTTATCAACCGTCGGATTAATCTTTTTTCCAAGTTCGTTGGCATCTAAATGGTTAACTGAATGACATGTATGCATAATCGATGGTACCCATACATGCAGAAATAGCAAAAACAAACATGTCGTGGGACTACATAACAAATATCCATATGAAAATGTGTTTTGAATGGTGTGGGGCTACATAACAAATATCCATATGAAAATTAGAATACACACCGACTTGCCGGTATCTAGTTCATTTGTGGAGCAACCTCAATTTAACATTTTTAACTGCCTGGGAAATCTCTCTATGGAGGAATATGGCAAGAGGGTTAGGAGCTTCAGATACGAAAACTACAACCACAGAAGGGTGTTCTTGAGGAGTTACCCTCTTCACTGGGAAGAAGAAGAAAGATGCGGCCATGCAAAAGAGAAGTTTAATATACTGAAGCAGAGGGTTCTTTATGTCCTACTTCGATGGGGTGAAGGGAAGGTCTTGCTTCTCACCAAGTTGAAGCACAAGGTAGCATACTATGTCGTCGCTTGCGCTTCCCCTTTCGGGATTAAGCGGCCCTCTCCCTCTTTCCTTTCTACTTAGGATTTTCACTTCCCTTTCTTCTTGCTTGGCTCTTCTTCTTTGAATATTTTACTGAGTTTAAAGTTGGTGAAAGCCGTGTAACCAAGTGTTTTATTATGTGAAATGAATTGTTTTTTCCTTTTTTTTTTTTTTTTTCTCATATTAAACTTTGATAGTCTTGCTTATTATTCATTTCGAATGTATTCTATGCTTGAAAGATTGTCCAAAAAAGAATGGAGAAAGAGGAGCCAAGGAAATATAAAACTAGGGCCATTAGACTTGGCTGAAGGATAGTATTCTCTGCTATCTGGATGCTTCCTCTGTCTTCTTTACCTCCATGAACTTAACGGTGATTGAGTGGAATCATTTTGTTGTCGTTCTCATACTTTCCGAGAAGTTCCTTCGACAATGGTGGATGGTTATGGTATATTTTGCCTCCATGTGATTGATGACCTTACCTTACATCTTCTCTTATCTAACGGCTGAACTTTCTTTTTTGACATGACTTTCTTGTCACGGTATCGAGGGGTGTACAAATGGGCCGCACGGCATGGGCCGGCACGAACGCGCACGGGCCGCGCATGCTTCGTGCCTGGCACGGCCCGGCCCGATAAAGTTTCAGGCCGTGCCGTGCCCAGCAACCAGGACCCCAGGCCCAGCATGGCACGAGGCACGCAGGCCGAATGGCGCGGACCGTGTCGTACCAGGCCCAACACGGGCCTAATGTACTGGGCAGCCTAGGCTGCCCAGCACATTAATGATTTTTTTGTTTTTAAATACCTATATTTATCTTTAATTTTGTTAAATATTACTTATACTATAATAATATAAATACTAGTTCCAAATATATAATTATACAACTTTTAAGTATATAT
>JAUPMG010000014.1:194099-207325 GCA_031762675.1 Pachysandra terminalis | reverse complement strand
ACAAGGGACCATTTGGATCATCCACGTGGATAATATTTCGACAACCAATTTTTTAATGTTTGTTAAGTATTGTACAAAGAAAAATGTCAGTTTGAGTAAAGTCTTTTTTGCAAAACAAAAGCAACGTTTTGACTGGGGATGGGGGATCTTAAATTAAGAGAAAACATTTTTGACTGGGAAGTTGAGAAAGTATCTAAGTTGATGGAAGCAATATACAAAACAAAAGAAAGAGAGGGGAGAAACCTTCGAACTTGGAAGTGGGGCAAGGAAGGCATTTTCACGGTGAAATCCATGTACCTTTCATTATCTGAGAGAGAAAGATAGGAGGGGCTTATAAAGCTGGAATCCCGAGAAAAGTATATTTCTTTATGTGGACAGTTTCTTTGAATAAAATCTTAACGTAGACCCATCTGAAAAGAAAGGAGTTGGTCTATGGTCACACAAGGTGCTGCCTTTGCAAAAATGAGGAAGGGACTGTTACACTTGTATTTCTGCAGTGTGAGATGTCAAGAAGAATCTGGAATTTTCTTTTTAACAGATTCAGCCTGAGTTGGGTGATGCATAAAGATATCAAGGCAGCTCGTCAGTTGGCCCTGGAGGAAGAAGAAGAGGGAAAAAAAAAATAGAAGTTGTATTCTTTACAATCTATGTCCAGTAGGAATTTTATGGGCTATCTGGGGCAAAAGGAACAAAAGAATATTCAATGGTCAGGAATTAGAAGTGCAGAAGTTGATAAAAAAAACACTTTACTTTTTTGGTGGGATCTGTTTGTGCAGAGTTTAAGGGGGTGAATTTTAGTGATTTTGATGGTATTTGGGGTCTGTAGTCGGATATTAATAGAAATATGTAAAGGTTTTCATCTTAATTTTTGTGGTTATACCTGTAAATTTTTACACTGTAAAGTGTAAAGGCTTCCTTTTGACTATATTAATACGAATTTTACTGTTTACTGATTAAAAAAAAGTCCTTTTTGCCACGTGGAAAATGTCTTTGAGCTTAAACTTCGTATGTGATCTAGGGTTGACTAAAAATGCACGTGGCGAAGTGGGGTTCTCCAATAAGCTTCCACGTGTGAGTTAAGTGTCTCACCAGGTTGCAACTCGGACTCATATTACTTATATATGTTGACTTTATAACTTTATCTATTGTATTTTAACATAAAATGCAATTATAACATTTGCTGCCACCCTTGGAGACCACCTAGTCTCCTAGGTGGTGGGCAGGTCTAATGCCGTGGCTCCGGAACCCACCCAAATAGTTAAACAGTTTGGATGGACTGGTGGGTTTGTAACATAAACCCGCCAATCCAAGCTGTATTTAGCGGCTGTGGGTTGGCTATCCCAACCTTTCTAATATCTAATGCTCAACCAGACACATTATGACCGATTACCAGCTCTACTTTTGGACCGTTGCTAGCCCCTTCTAGATTGTGGCTAAATTACTGGGCTTTTTTCTCTATTTTAGTTATTTATCTTAACTACATTTATCTTTTTCAAGACTGATTTTGTATGGTACTTCATATCGTAGTCCATGATCTGTGGTCTCATAATATGTAGATGATCTGTTTCCTGCTATACATATCTTTGCCTTTTGTACTTCCCACATCTGGTGACTAAACTGTGGAGGGTACAGGTGCTATCTGTATGGAGCTTGGCAGACAACGGTGTGATTCTCAGTTTCTATCGCTTGCAGTAAGGAGTCTCACTAAAGTCCAAGCAACATCTCTCATTCCTTTACCTATTGTCTCTGCACTGCTGGCCCAAGCAGAGGCAAGCCTTGGTGCCCGAGCAAAGTGGGAGAAAAACTTGCGTCTTGAATGGTTTTCTTGGCCTCCAGGTTCTAATTTCTTAATCTGATGCTTTGTTTTGTTTCATGTAATTGTCGTATTCTAGTATGGAAGAATGTGATTCATCATTCAATCTACTTCATTGGATGGTTGCTGTTGTGGTAATAGTCCATCTCAGACTGCTTGGTTCTATGAAATGAACCAATGGGTGGCTGGATGTTTTAGACAAGCGAGAGTTTTTGTAATATGGTGCTGTTAGAGATAGTGGGTGGCTCATATTCACTAGTCTCTAGATCCAAGGGGGAGAGACTCGAGGGGTCCCATGGGGCGGGGAGCGAACCACGTATATCTGTGTGCATTGTTTTGATCTTCGTTTTACTGTGTTTATTATTATTGCTTGATCCCGATCAACAGGTGCTTTATAACGAGCTGCTTCTTTTACATAGATATGGTTCCTTGTCAATTGATTTTCTCTAACTTGCTTCCAGATTCGAGGCCTGCAGAACTTTATTTCCAGGTGTATTTGCTTGCAAGACAGTCGAAAGCTGGGCCTGATCCTTCATCTGCCGTGGAGTCCTATCAGAGTCCACAGAGATGGGTTCTTCGAGCAATCCATTTGAATCCATCTTGTTCAAGATACTGGAAGGTTCTTCAGAAGGAATGAATGCCATAGTCGCACATTCCTGCGTTTGGGGTGTTTCTGTTTCATGGCCTTAAATATGATTGCCATCAGCAACTTGTCTCGGTATTTTCTGATTGTAGCTTGTAGCTGGTTGTAGAGTTTAGCAGGCTCCAGGGCCTTAAACATTTACCATCAGTAAATCATATCTGCTAATTCCAGTTGTAGATCATGCCTAGCTGCAAGGGTCAGTGAGGAGTTTTCAGTGTACGGTATGAAATAAAATGCTCTGGAATTTATGACTTCTCTTTGTATTTGTATGTGTGTGTGTGCGTGCGTGTATGTATTCTGGCAGGAATTGGTGTTATTTCACCAACAAGCAAGTATCGGACTATTGGTGGTGTACTCTTGGCAAACCTGGTTACAAATGGCAAAAGGGAATGGTATTGGCATTGAACTGGTACTGTTGGATCTTAATGCTGCAGGTTGAGTGAATTCACAGTTTGAGGACTGAAACAGACAGCCAATGATTCACTCAAGGTGGTAGCCACAGCTTGGAAAGGAGGAAAGGGTTTTCCGTAGAGTGTGCGTTTGGGATTGTTCTCTTTTTACTAGTTTTCTGTTTACTTTTGTTTTGGGTGGTCGTTTCAGATACTTTTTAATGTGCAGGGATGTGGGAACGTGCATCTACCGAGCATATCACCATTCAATCGAAATTTATCTCCTTATTGTTGCTGCAAGTTGAAATATTTTTCAAGCTGGACTATTCTCTGTTTAAGCTTTTCCATGTTCGTTGCCATCTAAATGGCTTGAAATCATCCGAGCGCTCAAATCCTATGATGAAACAGACACTCCAAACGATTTGAACTCGTGGAAGAATTAGATGGCAAGTGGTGATCTTGCGAAATACCAATAGAGCACCCTTGGTTTTCATCTACAAGAATTTCCTGCAGCATTAACTACAATGTGGATTGTGTTTGGTCTTTTTTTTTTTTTTTTTTTTTTTAAAAAAAAAAAAATTGATTCAAATCGTCTAAGCTACTTGGGAACACTGGCCAATAAAAATTAGAAACAAAAGTTTGATACGTGTAGACATTTATCAAGCTTTACACGTCTTTTTGTTTATTAGCTGTTGTTCTTTCTTTCTTGCACAGGTCCCAAGCATTATTGTTCCTAGGATTAGTCTTAATAGACTTTTATCTTTTTTTACCAAAATATACAAAGGAAAAATTATAGATACGCCTTATTTTAATTTTAGAGACTCGTCTTCTTTTCACTCCTCCATAATATAAGCCGACCTATTATTTCTAGTTTGTAATCCACTTTTTAATTTAGTCGTATGTCAGTATCAACTAAGATAATAAGTTTTAATCTTCCAAGTTTTACCCTTAACGAAATATCATTCGAGAATCGTGCCCTCTTCTTTTTCATTCCCTGTACATTGTTATGATTGTTGGAGAGAAAGACCTAGATGGGTCGTAATGGCTGCTTTAAGAGCAAGCAGAGAAAGATCATATGAAGCGAAAAAAGTAGGAAGACGAAGAGATACGAAGCAGCCGCAAGTAATGAAAACTGTATTTTTCATTGTTTTAGTCTACAAAATCTCATTCTAGGTGGAAACCATAAGAGTTGCAGAAGAGACTGAAAGCGGAAAGGGAGAAAGAAGGTGCTTTGAGTTGTAGGGTGGGCGGGTTCTTCTCAAGTTGGTGAGGTGTAAGTTGTAACATGGCTATAATTTGAAATTTTGATTAAAACAACCTTAAATTATATTATTTTGACTCTAATGCTGAAGAGTCAATTTGTTTGGATGATATTTTTGTAAATACAGGTCAATTTTTTTTAGAGGGAAAAAATTACGATTTCGTTAATATTTGTGAAAAGCAGGGTAATTAAAATCATAGTTTCCACTTCAATTCGGTCCTATATCGTGTTCGGCTTCTTTTTTATTCACTAACTAACTTCAATTAGTTTTATCCAATCACAGTCATTGTAATAACTTGAACTTTTATAGGAATTTATTTGTAATTATTTAAAATATAAGGATAATTTAAAATTTTACTAAATTAGTTTACACCTTTGATTTTGACTGTTTGTGATTGGTGGGTTGCACAATGAGAAACTAAAGTACTTTATACACAATCATAACTCTTTAAGTTATAATGTGTAACTAATACATGTAAGAATATTTAAATCATAATTTAAAAGACTAATAAATATTAAAACTTAGAGTAATTAATAAATTAAAACTATAAGTAATAAACAAAGGACATTTCAGCTTAAATAAAAAACTGATTTAATAGGTTAAACTAAAACTAACCAAACGGGACCTAGCTCTAATAATAAATTAGTTAGACTTAAATAAAGCCCACTTAAACTTAAGCCCAATTAACTTAATTAATAACTAATTTTCGTATTAATTAATACCTATTAATTAAATGTCAACTTATAGTACAACTAGGACACTAGACTAAGGTTAGAACAACCACTAATATTCCTAATATAACTAGAAGACTTAAAATCAATGGTTATGATTAATTAGACCCATCTAAAGGTCAAGATAAAAAGACAAAGAACCTAATCTAATTAGGATTAACATAGGATAAGACTAATCATCAACTCATACTAGAACTAGAACACCTCTCATTTAAAGGCTAAGAATTAATCTAACTTAATCTAAATGGCTGTAAATCAATCTAACTTAATTAACTAATCCTAAACTAAATAAAAGACTATAGTATTATATATAGGATAGATTGTGATGTGTGAATCATAATCAAAAGAGTTAGAGAGATTGAGAGTATTGCTGGAACTGCTGGAGCTTAGAGAAGAATGTTCAGATTTGAAGCTTAAAGAGGATGAAGAAGAAGAGTCATCAAGAACTTAGGTAGGTATTCGAATTAAACTCTATTTTCGAGTTGAACTAGGTGTCTAGGATTGAATATGACATAGCACAACCTTAGAATCATTGTTTTTATACTCTTTACATAAGAACTCAATCTGGAAAACCAAAGAGACCTAATCAACTGAGTCCCGGACCTATGTATGTATTTTATATTATTTATTTTATATTTTTCTAAGATTCAAAAAATAAGTTTGAAGTGATTCCGATAAGAATTGACCAAGTTATGACCAAAATACCGACTGAATGTCAAAATTGGGAAACCCAGAAAAACCCAACCGGCGTGCCGAAATCCTACCGGGACCCTACCGAAATTTTTCCTGAAACTAGTTTAACACTGTTTAGCCTACCGGTGGCCAACCGGCGTGCTGGTTAGCCCGCCGGTAGGACCATTGTCTGCATTTTATGAGTTTAAACCCCTGCCCAGGCTGCCGGTAGCCAACCGGTGTACCAGTTAGGCCGTCGTATAGCCCATGTTTGTTGAATTGTTGAATGTTATACTTGAATTTGGATTCCTGATTATATGTGATTGAATATATGATGATTATGATGGTATTATGACATGTTTTGATAGTTAAATTGATTTATTAATAATTTCACATGATTATCCATATATGGTACATGATTTGATTATGATGAAGCATTTACCATGATATTGAACCTCATATGAAGTACATAGACTTATTACACAACTGTACACTATTTGTTTGATTAGTTAATGTGCACCTACACTACATTTGCACAGCATATGCCCGTTTGCATTATTGACCTTGGATAGGCCTAATGCTTTGACTATATCCCATAAATTCATATGTTGAATATTATGAACATAATGAGTGTTATCATATTGGTGAGGAAGTCATGAGTGGACTATTGATATTTTATTATATGTGTTGAGGGAGTCGCTCTCCCAATATACCAATCAAATCTGTTTATGGTGAAGGATATGTTCTGAGTGTCATTCCCAATATACCAATTAATTGAGTGAATTTTGTTAGTAGATCGGTTAATGTATGGTTCACAAAGAGAAGTACACTTAGGTGACCCCTTGGAATATTCCCTATGATTGAAAATAACAGAGGCGATTGTGACCTCTAGTTCGAAGCTCCTAGAAACTATGATGCGCACATAGAATAGTCTATTAGTCCAACCAAATAATGGGGGATGTGTTCTGGGTGAGCCATCTCGACTAGTATGATTAAGATTGGATGTGGAACAGACACTAATCGAATGCCAAACAGCATACATGTTGCACAACATATGTTTTTGCATGGATCACACTTGATGATCAAACCCCTTTCTTTTTATTTCTACATAAGCATGCATTGCATTTATTAATAACTGAACCAACATTCATATTGCATCACACTACACTTTGTTACATTACACATCATATTACTGCATATATCATATTACTATTTACTGTTATGACATGATCATTGGAGAGTGGCTTTGACCTACTTTAATCTTAAACATTGTTTATATTTGTTTATCTATTGAGCTAAGTATAGTTGACGCCTATGAGCAACCAAATTTCAGGATATTTAGATAGTGGACAGTAGGATCATGGTGATTAAGTTGGAGACCAAGGCAAAGATGAAAACCATAGATATTTAGGGATTGTTTGATTATATTTTCAGCAGATTATGTAATAGGGTTATTTTTAGAATATGTAATTATTAGATAGGATAGTCTATAGGGATTGATTTTAAAATAGAATACTTAATTTACATTTTTTTCCGCTGTTATGAATGTTTTGGATGTAATTACTTTAATAATATTATTTTTCAGACTTCTTTTGTTGATATTGCTAGTCACTCCCATAGTGATATGGGGTGAGAGTTGTATCTCAAACCTAAGGGATTCCCACGTGAAATTTCTTAAGTTTAGGATGTGACAGTCATGCCACAGGAAATGAAAAAGAAGAGAGCACAATCGGTTAATGTTTTATGAAGGGTAAATTTGGCAGATTAAAACATGTTATTCTATCTGGCACTGACATGGGGACTGAATTGAGAAATAAATTACAAATTAGGAAAAATAGATAGGTGCTTATATTACGGAGGAGTGAAAAAAAGATAAGTTTCTAAAGTAAGGTTTATTTTCCAAATAAAAAATACAATAATGTAAATGACATGTATGCATAATTGATGGTACCCATACATGCAGAAAACAGCAAAAACAAACATGTCCCATTTTGAATGGTGTGGGGCTACAATAACAAATATCCATCTGTTAGAATCTAAAATTATTTGGCAATGGGATCCATGGGTTGTGATCCTTGAGAGCAGTTGGCCTTAGAGTACACACTGACTTGCCGGTATATAGTTCATTTGTGGAGTAACCTCAATTAACTTTTTTAACTGCCTGGGAAACCTCCTTTCTATATCTTCTCCCGCTTTTGCCTTTGTGTTTATGTTTCTTTTAGCTATGGAGGAGGAGCAAGCGGAATGTGGCAAGAGGATTTGGAGCTTCAGATACGAAAACTACAACCACAGAAGGGTTTTCTTGAGGAGTTACCCTCTGCAATGGGAAGAAGAAGAAGAAGAAAGCGGCCATGCAAAAGAGATGGCTAATATCTCAAAGCGAAGGAAGTTCAATATACTGAAGCAGAGGGTTATTTATGGCCTACTTC
The DNA here is from genome assembly GCA_031762675.1 of Pachysandra terminalis. Taxonomy (NCBI): domain Eukaryota; kingdom Viridiplantae; phylum Streptophyta; class Magnoliopsida; order Buxales; family Buxaceae; genus Pachysandra; species Pachysandra terminalis. The sequence goes on along the minus strand of JAUPMG010000014.1, from coordinate 199,386 downwards.
GATGGGGTGAAGGGAAGGTCTTGCTTCTAACCAAGTTGAAGCACAAGGTAGCATACTATGTCGTCGCTTGTCGCTCCCCCTTTCGGGTTTAAGCCCTCTCCCTCTTCCCTTTCTTATTGCTTGGCTCTTCTTCTTCTTTGAATATTTTAGTGGTTTGCTTAGTTTAAAGTTGGTGAAAACCGTGTAACCAAGTGTTTTAAATTTGTGAAATGAATTGTTTTTTCCTTGTTCTTTTTTCTTTTTTCCTCGTATTAAACTTTGATGGAGTCTTGCTTTTTGTCATTTCGAAGGTATTCTATGCAATTAAAAGATTGCCCAAAAAAGAATGGAGAAAGAGGGGCCAAGGAAATATAAAACCAGGGCCATTAGACCTGACTGAAGGATAGTATTATCTGCTATCTGGATGCTTCCTCTGTCTTCATGAACTTAACGGTGATCGAGTGGAATCATTTTGTTGTTCTCATACTTTTCGAGAAGTTCCTTCGACAATGGTGGATGGTTATGGTATATTTTGCTTCGATTTGATTAATGGCCTTACCTTACATGTTCTCTTGTCTAAGTGCTGGCTTGATGTCTGAGTGAACTTTCCTTTTTTTGACATGACTTTCTTGTCACGTATCACTTACAATATATATTTTGACATGACTTTCTTGTCACGTATCACTTACAATATATATATATATATATATATATTTTGTGAGGCAAGCCACATGGAAGAATTATTTGGCTAATCCATTTAACAGGAGATCTTCTAAGTTAATTATGTAATTTTTTGATGTGTTTTTAAGTTTTTTATACAAAGAAATGTTTATTTCTCATTTCAGGCGTCTTTGGTTCAAAGTATACGTGCGCATAAGCTTACACGTGAGTTACATGCTTCACTAGGTTTCTTTGTCTACGGCTTTGCACCAGAAAATCGAAACTCTTCATAATTTTTATGGCCTTCACCTTTCTTGCAACTGCACACGTCCCTTGTGTTTTCTGATATTCCACTCTTCATAAAATTTTATGAGTTAATTTCACTTACACCCCCTCACATTCCTTGTGTTTTACATCCCTTAGATTTGTATTAACTTTCCATCTCATCAACTAACATTAAAGTGCTGATGCATTCATATTTTTAATTTATGAACTATGTTAACCCTTTTAACTAAAATCAGAGACTTAAAACATTTGAAAAAAAAAAGAAACAATGTTTACTCAGATTGGATTTTAAGATTAGATTATTTGGTCAAAGGTCATAGAATTTTGAGAAGCCCAAAACATTTGGTTAGACCCAAGACATTGATGCATGGCTGTCGGTCCACTAACCGGAAAATTTGGTCATGTTTGAAACTGTGAATTCAAAATCCCTTTTTTTTCTGGGAGAATGTGAAGGTTTTACTCTTTAGTTCTGTAGTGTAGATCAGAAGGAATGAAGAATGTATTCAAACAAAACTTTCAAAATTCCCCGCTACTATTGTACAATGCTATAAGTATAAGAAGCCAATTTTATTATTCATTTATTTGAATTCTGTAATTATTAAGAGTCTATGTATTACACAAAAACAGGAAAGCAAGAAATAAACAAAAGATAAGGCAGGGGAAACAAAAACTAAGTCGGCTAATCGATAAGAAACACACAAAGGAATATCCTAGTTCGATAATTACTTTACAATGCATGTCACTTACATAACAAACACAATGAAATATATTGACGACAGACGAAATGAATAACATGTTAATTGCTAATCTGAGTGACAGATAATACAAAACTTTACATTTAGACTACAGGAATTAGTGCACTTGCAGTGCGTTTGTAATCTTCCAATAAAGGGTTAGAATGCGTCCCACATCAATTAAAAAAAATGCAGACCTGGTCACTCGAGCTTGCATTTCCGGAGGCATCGTTTGCCAACTGATACTGCTGCATAAGTGAACGCAACCAATGCAAGAAAAAAAACTGCAAGAATAGGGAAAGATGCCAACAAGAAGTTAAATGACAGAGACAAACATGAGGACAAATTTTAAATAGCTTATCCAAATCAAATACATAAACACTGTCAAGAAGAACAAACAAAATTTGTTTTAATTTTCATCTCTATCTGTGCAAAATAGGGAGCATCCAAATCACCACCTGATATTTTGTGCACTTCAAACTAATATCAAGTAAATTACATGTTTGGAGGTCCAGACATGTATGCTAAAGATCTGAGATCACATACCAGCCAAAGCACAAAAGAACAGAATAGCCAAGCGGTATCTGAAAATCCATGGTAAATTGACTTCAAGTGCACAGTGATGTTGAAATTTTTCTGTTTTCATGGTGGTCACATGATTTGTGGTCCTAGTTTGCAATTCCAATGACGAAATATTAATACTTGTGGCAGGGCTTCCATTCACATCTCTCACTTCAATTTTCATGGTCACTGGATTCGCATCCCAATCTATCTCAATTGCTCCGAAATTCTGTTTTCCTGAAAAAAGAAATCCGTACCTTGAATGCCAATAAACTAACAAGCAAAATAACCAGCCTTTTCAAAAACATCATAACTAAGAGTGAGCATTAATAAGGATATCAATCAATGATACCATATGTGCATGATCTGTATCGGCATTTTGAGTTAATAACTCTCATCGTAGTTGGAGTCACCCATGACACAAATCTCACTAGCAGATTAAATGGTGGCGGGATTGCCATCTCAACAGCTTGAGTCAGTCCACTAGAAGTTATGTCGTAAAGTGGATATCCAGCAGTGCAGTCATATCGTGTAATTTCTCCAAAATGAACATCACCACTTATGAAGAAGATCCCATCTCTCTGAGCATCAATGAAGAACTTGTTAGTTGTCACAGAGAATATTTATCTGAGTAAATTGAGCTTCTTCCTATACGAATAAATTGAACTTCTCCCTGAAGTGCCATGTAAGGCTTGGTTGTTCTTAACTCAAGGTAACAACAAAGTGAGTTCCTCACATACCTGTTGATTCTTTCAAAAAAAGTTAGCCATTTGATGTTCATCTCAAGGAATGAGAGAGAGAGAGAGACTTTGAATTTGGAGAACAAAATAATTATCACCTTACTATCTGCGATCAATTTGAACAAGCGATCCCGCTCCTTCGGGAAACGGCCCCAAGACTCCAGATAAAACAATGGGCCAGTAGTCGCAGAAAGATTTGATATAACCTGAATGGAGAAACAAAATGCAGAAATAATATCCAAATACAACAAAATCATCCAATGAACAATCTGTTATACATTTATAATTAAATGTATATTGTCAGGTTTTAATTAGTGCCAAATGGGAATTGATTTTGAATTATAGGACTGAAACATCTAAATATAAGAAAGAGAATAAGAATAATGATATGCAATTCACATTTTTAGGCTACCTTAAGCACATATTCAACTTTGTAAGATTGGTGAATCAAGAGGCATGTGAATTGCAGGCTAGTAAATGTTAATTCTAAAAAGAATTGTTATACAAATCCAAGAAATAATGGAATAAAAAGTTTTTGAGCACACTTTAATATGATCTCTCTGGGATTCTTCATGATTTTACATTCATAAAAAATTAAAAGAAAGGAAAAAATAGTTGGGGCTTGGGACAACTGATGACAATAATGAAGAAACTGAACAAATATAACAAGAACATGACAAGAATTAATCCTGCAACCAAGTCAATCTTCGGGTTTTGCAATTATAAGTCCCAAAATTCCAATAACTCCAATATCAAAAAAGAAGTTAAGTGAGCTCCATATTGTAAGATGCTTTGTCGTGAATTAGGCCCCAAGCCAGCTATATGATCAATCAACAGAATTGGATCTGCCCAGCAGCCCATGGAATGGATTATCAGCTCCACATCTTAACCTTTTAAGGCCCAGAGATGGCTCCATCATCAGGTCTACAAGCATTTCCAAATCCTTTCCTATAATGTTTTCATCAATTACGACATTTCCCAAATCATGCCCATGGTTTTAATTTTCCCGACATTTAACGAAATTTCCCCTTTTGAAGGACATCAAAATTTTCCCTACATCAATATTTCCCTTATTTTGTAATTCTTTATATAAGCTTTTATGGGAAATATAGCGAAATAGCGAAACTTCCCTTAATGTTTCCCCTGAAATTTCCCTATTTCAAAGGAGCAAATTTACCTTCAAAAACGAAATTTAAAATCATGATCATGCCTCAGTCCTAGTATAAGAGAATAAAAAGCTACGTTTAACTATTTAAAAGCTAATAACCCTAAGTGTAGCTATAAATATGCACATCGTGGTTATTGGATGAAAATTTTCAAAATAGAGAAGCACTGAATTTCTGTTAGTACCTGGATAGAAGATCCAATGATGGTAATGGCTGATGCAGGACCATTCAATTCTCTCTCTAACCATGACCATTGGCTGCTCCCCAAAATACTTCCATCACTGAACAGTGGGTCTCGATGGTATCTGGTATCTAAGAGAATAACCTGAGGAAGCAAATCATTAAAGATTGAAGCTATACATCCTAATATGGTCCCCAAATCTGCAGTCAGATATAACAATTACTAGGACCTCAAAAGGCCACCAATTGAATGTTTAGAAACTTGCTAAATTGTTGTTAATAGCAGTTGGAACAACCAAAAGAAATAACAAAAAAACTGCAGGAAGACTATCCAACTTACATAGGAAGAAGAAAATGCCAAAATAGATGAATCTAGATGGTAAAAAGTGTGAAAAGTTAATATTAGTACTAACAATAATCATAAAGGAAAAAAGTCAAGAAACTTTCAAAGCAATTAACTACTGTAATAGCTAGGCATTAAAGCAGCAACCAGTGCCTGCCCTAGCACTCAAAAGCATCCTCTCTAATACCTTGATTTGTTTGCCCTTGGGGCCAAATGTATACGAGGCATATACACCGGCCTGCTTCCGCCTACAGAAAGGAAACCACGATCAGATGTCTAGCACATTAATCCTCCAAAGGAAGCAAGATATTGGGCATGCAAGTTATGTTACATGAAGCTAGCCTTCATCTTGTCACAATTTGTGTCACTTCAAAGTGCAGAGGATTCATATATAAGGATGTGCAACAAAGTGAACAGCACACATGAAATCAAAACATTAATGACAGTCTATAAGTAATATGGTGCTTGATAATAGAATTCTTTTAACATTAGCATAATAATCTAAATGTTGGATTTTAGAGATGGCCCAACCCGGGGTCCTCGCTTAATGGGACGTCCATACTTTGATTAGAAGTGTGGATGTGGATAACTCTCTCCTAATGAGATTAGGAGATAGAGTCCTAGGTGGAGTTGAGTTGA
>JAUPMG010000014.1:175139-185489 GCA_031762675.1 Pachysandra terminalis | reverse complement strand
TGGATTAAAAGTAATATTAAAATTTTATTGTATTGGTGATGATTATGCATTACGACCTACGGTCTAGTGTATTTTTGGTCTGATAAATAAAAGATTAATTTTATTGTTTAGCCCTAAATAGTGATGCTAAAGATATGTGCACTTTAATTGTAGTGATATGGCCGCTTAGAGTATAGTAGTTGACCTAACAAGGGTGAGAAATTGGATTGTAAGAACTATGACATATGGCATAGGAAGATCCAATATCTCCTCGATGAGTACGAGGCCCAAGAGACTTTATCACAGCCTAAATTATTCTGAGGGAACCACTGCCTAGCATCGTAGAGATATGGAGGCCATCAGGCTTGAGCCAAGAAGGATCGTTGTGCAGGATTTACTATGATGAGTAGTATGCACAATGGTCTAATTGGTGAATTCGAGGCCTATACGACTGCACTTGAGATTTGGAACGCACAGAAACTCGCGTTCGCTGGTAACTCGACCACTAGATGACAAGCAGTAATGATGAGATTTGAGACCTACAAGATGACTCCCAACGTGAGTATGGTTAAGTATCTTAGGAAAATGTCGTCTATGATACGAGATCAAAAAGGCCCAGGGAATTGCCCGACAGATGAGTAGCAGATTCTCGCTGTTCTGAGATCCCTACCTGACTCGTGAGAGCACATGAAGCTCGTCAGGATGCACAATGAGAACATTAAAACGCTCAACGATTTGTCGCGTCATCTAGAGCTCGAGGCAGAGCGTCAGACTGCAAGGTCTAACAACAATGCGCTCTAAGCCGAACAGGCGAAGCACAAGACAACCAGGTATAGGCGCAAGCACAAAGGTAAGGCGCCCCAACAGGGGGAAATAGCTGACAAAGCGCATAATACAAACAAAGGTACCAAGCGCCCTAAAGAGGGAAGCGTAGAGAAAAGAGACATGTCCAAAGTAATCTGCTATAGCAAGTGGAGATACTTAGACTAGTTTTTTCCGTTATTTTCAGTAGAGATTGCGTCTCCATTTCTTTAGAGTCGGTTTTATACGATAAAGAATTTATTTTTGACGGCATGTTTAAACTTGATATTGATAATTCAAGTGATGCAAATTTGGTTTCTAATTTGACTTCCCATAATGATGATGTTGTTATTTCTGATTCATTAAGATGGCATGCTAGACTAAGCCACATAGGGACAAAGAGGATGAACCGATTGGCTAAAGCAGATCTACTAGGATGTCAAGGTTTAGTTATCCGTTTGTGAGCAATGTTTAGCCGGTAAGTTATATAGAAAACCATTCGGTAAGGCAGTGAGAGCAAACGTTCCTTTAGTGTTAGTCCATTCTGACATATGTGGATCAATCAATGATAGGACCCGCCACACAGAGTCCTAGTTCATCACAATCATCAATGATTACACGCAATGCGGTTTTGTGTATTTGATTTCGCACAAGTCGGAAGCATTAGATTGCTTTAAATGCTTTGTGGCGAAAGCCGAGAACCAATTGGATAGGCACATGAAATGTCTCCGTATCGATAAAGGATGCGAGTATTTATCTGATACGTTTCTAGAGTTATGTGAAGAAAAAGGAATCTGTAGGCAATTGACGATCTCAGGCACACTTCAACAGAATGGTGTAGCAGAGAGAAGGAACCGTACTTTGTTTGACATGGTGAGGTCGATGATGGCACATGTGTCCCTACCCATTAGTTTTTTGGGAGACGGACTTATGACTGCTGCCTACATATTAAACTATGTCCTTACGAAGTCAATTCCTAACACACCATACCAGTTATGGACAGGCAAAGCGCCTAACCTAACCCACATGAGGCCATGGGGATCTATAGGTTATGTTCATGTGTCTTCCCACCAGAGAGGGAAGCTAGACAAGAAAGCCGTTAAGTGCATTTTTGTGAGATACTCAAAGCACTCTAAGGGCTACGTCTTTGTCCGTGAACAAACCGACGGGGGACTAACACAGATTGAGTCATGTGATGTGAATTTCATCGAGGATGATTTCCCAAACAGGAAGAGATCAGGGATGAATTTGGAACTCTTCAAGACGAATGGGCCAGATCTATTGGGATCAGCGGAGATCACCCCATATCCAAACACCACTGAGAACGTCGGTTCTCAACAGAATTCTATGGATTCCACGGATGTTTTGGATAGTGGGAGTGGAGTACCGCTCAGTCGAAGTGTACCAGAGGACACGGATTCCAGCAATCTCATGCGTACGAGTAGTCGTGGACAGATTCTTCGTCGTCGTTTCACGATTGAGGGTGAGTCGTTCATGACTGTCACGCTCGATGATGATGAACGTAGTTCATACTAAGAGGCATTATCATCACCTGCTTTGTAGAAGTGGATAACTGCAAGACCAGATAAAATGACTTCTATGGAGAAGAACCAAGTCTGAAAACTTGTTCTTCCCCTAAACGTAAGACCATTGGAACAAGTGGATTCTAAAGGTCAAGCACATGGCAGATGGAAGTGTAGAAAGATACAAGACCCGTCTTGTGGCGAAAGGTTATACCCAGAGAAAGGGTATAGACTACAAGGAGATGTTCTCACCAGTAGTGAGATTTGCCTCCATTCGCCTCATTCTAGCTATTGCAGCACACCCTGATTTGGAATTCTACCAGATGGATGTCAAAACTGTATTTCTCAATGGAGAACTGGATGAAAAGATCCATACGGATCAACCAGAGGGTTTCGTGGCTGAGGGGCATGAGGACAGAGTTTGCAGACTCAAACGCTCTTTATACAGCCTGAAACAGTCATCTAGGCAGTGTTATCTTCGATTCCATCGAGTCATTATAGAGTTTGGCTTCATGATGATCGAGGAAGGCCATTTTGTGTATGTTAACATCATGGTAGGAGATTTCTTATCTTGTCGTTGTATGTTGACGACATTTTGATAGCGGGGAATGACAAGGAGATGATTATCGCCACTAAAGAGTGGGTTTCATTCAATTTTGAGATAAAGAATATGGGTGAGGCTGATTATGTGCTAGGTGTTAAGATTCACAAGAATTGCACTAAAAGGCTTCTGTGTTTGTCCTAGGCAAGGTGCGCTATGTCGATGTCGCCAGGTGACATTGGCGACATGGTGTAAAGCAGAGGATGTGTGGGGAAACCATGGATTTTTGATGATTTTTTGTCTCAAACTTTAAACATATCTAATTAAGACCCAAATGCATCCAAATACATCAAAAAATGCAAAACAAATGCTTACATTAAAAGTAATTGCTTGAGGGGAGTAAACTTACACGTTGTCGGGTCTCTAAGCTGTAAAAAGAGATGCTACATCTAATTAAGCCACACTAAAAGTGAATGTAAGTCAATTAAAAGATATATAAAACTAGAAATCAAGTGTCATATCTATGAGTAGGAAAAAGGAAATATGGGGAAATGTGGTATTTTTTATGAGTTTTCCCCCAAGTTTTAAACAACCCTAAGTAGTGTCTAAATACATCATAATACATCAAAAAAATGCAAAAACAAATGTCCAACATTTTTTTTTAATTTTTTTAAAAAAATTCAAAAAAACAGAAAAATTTCCCCCATGTCGCCGACATGTCTCCCAGCGAGTAGATTTGCAGCTACGAGACTACTGTGATGTAAACTGGGCATGGGCATGTGACATAGATGGTCGAGAGTTGACATCAGGATCACATTCTTGCAAGATGGCAGGGACATTTCTTAGAGTAGCAAGAAGCAAGTCAGCGTCGTGTTGTCCACTATGGAGTCAGAGTACATGGCTTGTTATGCAATCGTCCTTGAGGCCATATGGTTGAGACGATTCTTACATGATCTTGGAGTCTTCAGAGCTGGCGTAGGGCCGGTCACCATCTATAGTGATAGAATGGCATCATTGGCCTGTGTCAAGGACCCCAAATACCATGGCAGGACGAAGCACATCGACATTTACTATCATTACATCAGAGACAAAGTTGCACATGGAGACGTGTCGCTTACATATATCCCTACTCAGCATATGGTAGTTGATCACATGACTAAACCTATAGCTAGACAAGCTTTTAAGGTTCATGTCCGAGAGATGGGATTAAGTAGATTGTAATCTGTGTTAAGTAGTACACCCATATTTACATTTGTTATGTAAATATCTCATATTACTTTATATTTCATGTGTGAGAATTTAATAGAGTTTATCTTCCCATAAGGCATGAGATTGTGTATTATATGTACACATTACACACATTATATCCATATTATGACGATGTGGATATAATGTCACCAGGTTAGTGGTCGGCTTCTCACACATCGACTAACCCTGGCGCATGCATTGCGAGCAGGATGAGACATAAAGAGGACTTATGCCATCGAGGACATTCAAAGGACTCTATAGAGTTATATGTTGCCCTGGGAGAGCCAGGATGAGATTCCTTAGGGAATCATATATTACTTGATTAGAGCCGGATGCGAGACCTTAATCAAGGCGCTTGAAAGTTGTGATTTTGATTAAGGTGCTCAAGTTAGGCACATAGATTGCAACTAGACTAAGATCCGTACGATGTAGGAGGTTGACATACCCTTGGCTGGATCCAGGGCTCCACCATAGCATGTGTCGCATACCACATGTGCTATTAGCGACGTTTTTCCTTTGAAAACAAGATAATGGATCTCTATTTCCTTGTGTGAGATCAGGATGATCTAAGAATGGTTCAACTTATACCCTTATTACCTTTGATCATACAGTGAGGTTAGATCTGATGATCACTACTCTAGCTTACTTTCCTATGGCCATACACATACGGTTTAATGAGGGTTTGTCTGGAAAAGCAGTTAGGTCGAAGCTAAATGGCATGAGACTTAGGGAAGACTACTTGGCATCACATTTATAGAGAGACGATTCATAGAGATATGTGCTCATGTTTTTAAAATTATCATTCGATGTTTCACATCTTTTATTTATATGTATCCGATATATATGTAGCCTATATGAATTATTTTAAATGAGTACATTAACATTAATCTTGTGATTGAGTATAGAGATTTGAACGCTTGTGCTCATAAGGGATTTGAAATACTCAATCCGATGTGGCCAACTGAGTTTGGGGCATAGGCGAGACTTTTGAGAGTGTATCTCCATTTCAATTTTATAGAACTTGATATGGTGTCGCTCGCCTATTACTTTGTCCTCGTCGGTCGCACGCTCAACGACCTGTATGATTAGCATCCATAATAGGAAGATAAGATATACATGAGAGAGATACACACTTCGTGCCAACTATGGACAAGTGAGAGATGTTGGATTTTAGAGATGGGCCGACCTAGGGTTCCCACTTAATGGGACGTCCATATTTGATTAGAAGTGTGGATGTGGATAACTCTCTCCTAATGAGATTAGAAGATAGAGTCCTAGGTGGAGTTGAGTTGAGTCTTCTATAAGTAGAAGACTCCTCCCTACCCATTAGAGAATTCACGTTTGGGTGAGATTCCAACTTTGAGAATCTCTCCTCTCTCTTCATCTCTTCTTCTTCAATAGATCTGAATTTGCTATTGGGGTTCCATACAAATCCCTAGGTCAATTGAGTGTGGATTCATTGTATGTGGTTCTAGTAATCACATATTCCGACGTGGGACGATATCCGGTTCGATAGAGATCTTTCGTTGTAGATTCGGGTTCGTGTGCATTGAGGTACGTGATCTGGATTGTTTACAACCTTCACTAAATTATGAAGGTTTCTTTACCATAGACTACCTTCTGGCTCTTCTAAGAAATCCAACTGAAGCCTCTGTCTATAAGTAATATGGTGCTTGATAATAGGATTCTTTTAACATTAGCCTAATAATCTAAATGATGAAGGATTCTTTACCGTGGACTATCTTCTGGTTCATCTAAGAAATCCAACAGAAGCCTCTGGCTTATGTTCTTCCCAGTAAATTCTTTACCTGCATCATTTAATCCATAATCATGGTCATCCCATGTGCCAATCACCTGCAACATTGAAGCATTAAGGTTGGTACAGCAAATCTAGTCCAAACTATATAAAGAATTTTACAAAACAAACTAGAATGTATTAGATTTAAACAAATGATTGTTTGAGACCCTCCAAGGATGATTCAATTGACAAGTTTGAGAAAAGAACCTTCGTTTTCTCTTGAAGAAGAGAATATCCAGGATTACTCTTGGCCTTCTCATATCCTGATTGCATTTCCTGCTCAGAGACCGGTATAAACCTCGGAACATTCTTCCAAGGCCCAATAGTCCTTTCACTCCCAAATATTCTAAAAGGGAGCCTGATGTCTCCATATATATTGTCACCCAACCATATAAAAAGCTGCGGATCAAAGTCGACAATTGCATTCCAAATAGGCTGCAAACAGCCACACATTTTAAGTTGCAAAAGAAAACTCTTTATAGTGTTCATGAAATATATTTCAATATAGAAGCATTTGGCCTTTATGAATACACTTTAATCAAGCAGCTGAAAAATGTTAGTTCATGTAAGACATTTATGTTTAACAAATACAAAACATGCAGTATATTTTACTCGAGGATGTTTAAAGATTCTTTAGGTAGATAATAAAACATGAAAAAATGGTGAAACGCTGATTATTAGTTGTAAATGTCTAATCCATCACTTTTTCTTATTCTTTTTTTTTTTTCCCCTGGAAATTTGGGAAAAGTATGACAAAAGAGGATAAAGAGTGTGAGCAACATAATCTATAAATCAGGTGGTCGAAAGCTTCATGCTTTTGGTCTGGAAGACCCCCTAGATTGAAAATCCCTGCATGTATGGCATGTTATGACCATTTCACCAGTATAATTTAAGACAGAAGGAGCAGCTTTCTAAGAATTTCCTAATCACTTTAGTGCAGTCAATGATATCAAAGCATGGTGGGAAATTAGTATAGTGCCATCTCAATACAAGCCATGATCATGTAATGATTTCATAATAAGGCACATAACAAGATTAAGCCCATTTCCTAAACAACATGTACTCTGGTTATATGAACTTACCACCAAAGTCTGTCTTCTGTGACATACATTGATGGGGATTTGTGTAAATCAACTTGCTGAGCTATTGGGAAGAAATTACATCCTTGGGAAATCGAAAGCATGGTAATGGAAACTACAAATTAACCAATCTGACCAAATATCTCATTTTTGAGACAAGAAAAAGGTTGATAGGGACTCTTAGCAAAGTGTGTGATGGGGTGCATTATACTAGTACAATAATCCTGAGATGCGTGGAATCCAAAGACAATTTTTCTATCCTTACTTTCATTTTTAATATGAGTATATTTTTATATTTGAATTAGAAAATTACTTTAGAGTTAGTATATTTAGTTTTACAATGTACTTTAGAGGTTTTAGTATTTTTAGAGCTTTCCATTTATGTTACTTATATTAGGAGTCATTAAGTATGTTTACAACCAGAAAATAAGCCTATATAAAGGATATAATGCTATTAATATGGATAATGAAATTTTTTGAAAAAAAAAATTAGTTTTATTTTATGAAGAAATTGTTCTCCTTTCTTGGCTTCTACAGTTTTCTGTTATTAATAAAATTCTTGTCAACAAATGTACAAAAAAAGTAGTAAACTAGATCCAGTTGACCTCTAATAAGTAATAATTTAAATCATAATTACCTCTGATAACCATTTTTTCTAGGAACCAACTTGGTTTCATAGTGGATGACTAATAACCTCTAGTACCCACTAACAAATAATTTCTTAGAAATGTCTAGTACACTATTAGTTATTAGAATTGATATTTTGTAAAATATTTAATGTTTTAGTGTATATTATTAATATATTATATCCACTTACAGTTTGTTAACATAATTAAATTAAGATAAAAGAATAGTAAATTACATAATGTCCTTCTACATTTCAGAATATAAACTTAATTTTGTCTTAGAATGTCATACTTTGTATTTTTCATTAAAAATATTAAGTGAATAGATTTGGAAAGATGTATACACTCCATCGATTTTGACGCTTGGGGAATGGATTTTACGAAAGGTGGTGGATGGTACATTTTAGATATTTCTACGTTCAATAGTAAAATTCAACACAATCGAGAATTCAAAATCCAGTATAAAGATTTCTAAATTCGACTGACATTGATTAAAGAGGAAAGCTTTCTTCTTCTTTTTTTCTTTTAAATTGGAATGCGAAAGGAAGAAGGAAGAAAGCAACGGAACCCTAACCTGAGGAGCGGTCTGATTAGCACAGGATCCGAAGGCGATTCGAGAAACGAGAGTTTCCTGGAAAGCTCTGGAGACAACTACAGCAAGGAGGACTTGCAAAAGAAAAAAGGAGAAATTGGTAGCCATTGTAGCAGCAGCTCGGACCGTGATTCAGAGCTCTTGTAAGGCTGTAGCACCCACCCTGTAATGTATGCTTTAAATGCGTAACAAGCACGCACGTCCCATGACTTTACAATGTCTCAACAAACTTCTTTACTGCTGGCGGCTGGCCTGGTGCCACGGAATAAGAAGAAAAAAACGTTTCTTTTTCTCTAGACCTTTATCACGAAAGTACCCCTTGAGATTGTGATAAAAAAGTCTTGGGCATTAGTGCTACCAGCGGATGGCACGTGCAGTACTGCACTTACAACATTTTGAAGTTTCTAAATTTTATCATAAATCATTTAAAATAATGATAAATGTAATATATAATTCAATTAATTTATGGTAATACATTATGTTAGGGTTATATACAGAACCAAATATTTACATCTATCTGATAACATACAATCCATAAATATCTCCAAGCCCATCATATGTAAAAGTTCAAGACCCTAAAGAATTACACAAAATAATAGAACCCACATCCTTGTAGAAATGGAACTCAAAGAGAAACATTACCCACAAAAAAAAAGTAAATAATGAATCACATGCAAAGAGAGATCAACATTATGCATTCAATGATAACACTACGACAATCTCGTCACCTTTCAATTTAGCCCAATCATTGGTCAAACAAAGTCCATATATCATATGGTAATCATCACCTCTAGAAAAGGTCATGGAGTGGATTCTTGAATTTATTGATAATCAAATCTAAGTTGGGTCATCAATCCAATGGTCTATAATGCTTGACTTTTGCATCTTCACTTATTTAGTGACAATGAACTATAAAACATTAACTTACAAGATAATGTTGATGGCCATCTTTCTCCATATCTTCCTTATTATTAACTACTCTTTTCCTTTCTGTCCCTCTATATGTGTCAAGAGATTAGGGATAAAATTGTTAACATGGAAGTTTAGTATATACACATAAATCTCAACATACATAAAAGAGTTTGTAGATATAAACAACAAAAGCTTATACTTAAGGAGTAAAGTTTAACAAAAAGAATGAAATTTACTATAACTTTTACTTCTTAAATAACATTTTTTCATATGGTGACTTGACCATTTTTTCTACGCCATCTAACCCCCCTCGAAGTTACTTGCTAAGAGAGAGGTCTCATGGGCTCCATTTTCCACCACCTTAACTATCATTAGAGATCTCTGTTGATCTTCGTATTTCCCTATGTTGAATTTTCATGAAGAAAAATGACTATCGAGATGATGAAGGTAAGACCCCAATTTCACTTTTCTCTCTATTGATCACGATCATCAGTTTCACCCATTTACAGATGTTAGATCTCATTTTTTGATCGAGTTTTGTCTTCAATCAGTAAATTCGACTGTAAATCTTTATTTATTTTTTTGTTTTATTGTTGGATATCGTGTGAAGGGAGCAGAGAAGTTGATTGAGAGAGAACATATATTTAATAGTATATAATTGTGTTGTCGCATGGACAGAGAGAGCAACCTGCAAGTGAGCAAAACAGTAGAAGAAAATCACCATCAAGTATTCCGTAATTCGAATCTAAAATGCAGTTGGATTAGTATTTTGCAATTCAAAGAGAAAAAGAACACTGAAATAAAGAAGAAAAAAGGAAAGAAAGACTGAATAGGTGGACAGCTAAATTATAGGAAAAATTAAAAAATAATACAAAAATGGGGCGTACATATGAGTTCATTTCTGCTGCTCCGAAAAAAAAACAGAGATCTGCTGCTCCGTCGTCGGATCTGCGACACGTGTTCAAGAAGTCTTCACGTAGTGTGCATGAGGGACGGCAAGTGAGAAGACGAAGACGGAGAATGAGAAGACGGAATCCGTCTCCGTCTTCCCCTTGTTTGTTCTCAACTAAAAATAGAAACCCTTGAACCCGAACTGTCTGTAGAAAACTTGAAATGAAATTGCCTTTGCAATCTTCGTCGCACGTCTTTGACGGAAATAGCCCTCGCCACATGCCTTTAACGGAGCCATCCCAGTCGTCGCCGCACAAATTCGATGGAGCCATTGCAGCCTTCATTGAAGCTGCAAAACAC
>JAUPMG010000014.1:149031-167394 GCA_031762675.1 Pachysandra terminalis | reverse complement strand
CCCTTTTTTAAGGGTACCCTTTCTAATAACACATGGGTACCATTGAGGTACCCACGTGGCAGCAATCCAACGGTGCTATATGGATTGTTGTAACCCTTAAGTTGTAGAGGATGCGAGGCCACAAAATTCGCCCCCTTTCCTATGAGGGACCGCAAAGATGAAAATGATCGTATTACTTCATCTCCAAAGCCTCCTTGCATGTGTAATGTGTATAGTACAAGCCCCGATATCCAATCTCCAAATTTACTTTAGGATAATTAATGTATCCAAAACTAGCATTCATGATATATTAACAGGAGCTGTTACAAACAAATAAGAGATCATTTTAGATCCTTCCACCCCCAAACAGATCATGCATGAAAATACACATTTATGTACCAAGGAACCTGGTGAGAGCAACCAACCCCACCTCTCTTTCTTACCTGTGATTACCTACCTAGTCACACCACGCAAAATCGCCTCTGCCTCCTCTCAAACTTCTCCCTCTCCTATAATCAATTTCTGCATCAGAGCTTGATAAACCAAGTCGATAATATCCCTTGCCGATTTTGGACTCCTCCATCTTCGAAAATATTTCATCTTCACCAGTCGTCAGAACATGGTTAGCAGGTTTACTTGGCTCTGAAACCTCCCCAGGCTGCTTCTGTAATTTATCATCTGAAGCAAACACGAAACAACAATTATTGCCTGCAGGAAGGAGGACAGCAGCTTTGTTTTTTTACCATCTTCTACTTGTATCTAAGCAGGCAGCCTCAACTCCACAAAAAAATATAAATAAAATAGCATAACCAGATACAGATCATTGAAATAAATTGCCTCTAATTTAGGTCAATGAAGAGCAATCATAATTCTTTTTCTTCTATTCCCTGTCCAAACTGGCACTAATACGTTGCACAAACCTGAACAAAGTAGAGCTTCCAGCACTTCAACTTTCATGCCCAAACACATCTGGCCACATGGCAAAGAACATTCCCTAATCTAAAAGCTTTTTTCTAGAAAATTCAAAAATATAAAAATAAAAAATAAAATCTATGGCTGCTAATACACGTGATAAAATCCAATATACTTGTCCAAAGAGACCTACATGGGTTCAAGTATTGTACATGTGGCCCATCTAAAGGGATTCCTGCCAGGTGGTCAGTTTGCATTGGTAATATCATTGCTCCGCCAGCAAAAAGACCAATGCCTCATCAGATAACTAAATATGGTGAGACCGACCAGATGTGGCTCTCCAAACTCCTTGGGTAAGTCATAAAAGAAGGCAAATCTAGAATAAAAGTTCTATATTAATAGTGCAACAGGGTGCAATTTATGTTGAAGAAAACTCACCTTCACAGCCATTAGAGTCCCATGGCACCTGATCATTTAATCCGTTGGCAACATCATCTGATGCCGATTTGAGGCCTTTGTAGCCCAGCAACTCCATCTGTGTTTTCTCCGTTTTTCTGCCATTTGTCAATTCGGGAGCTGTGCTTTCATCCAAAAACAGTTTCTCGGACACAAAAGGCTTCATGGTAAAGGAATCCTCCAGTACATCAGATATTTCCACATATTGAGGTGTGGTGATGATTTCATCAGCACTAAACCCAAAGGATGCTCTGTAAGCTTCAATTTCTTCATCAGGCATGTAATTTTTATTTTGCCTGTTCTGATGCTCACTTCCAGCAGTAGAGGCATCTACTTCCATTGAAAGACTTAGCCTCCCTGAACAATGAGGAGACAATGGATTTGTCTGTTGAGCCTGGTCTAAGTAGAACTGTGCAGAAGTCGAAGGGCAGAAGAAACTAGAATCTTGAGGCAGGATGAAATTTTTGGTGGTAGGTGTGTCAAGCCCAAATAGCCTAGATGACCTCCTACTAGGATATTGGGAATCTAGACCAGAAATTGAAGCAGCCCATTGTGCCGGGAACTCTTGATCAGGAAAAGATGAAGTTAAGCCATCACCAGAAGTTCTCAAGATAGGTGAAATGAGACTGCTGGCAGCACTTCCAGGATAAAGTGGATACGTTGCTTGAAGATCAGTGCCAGCAATATAACTGGATTTTCCAGAGCTTTTAAGATCCATGGAAGATGAAAGAAATTGAGCAAAAGGCACATCTGGAGATGAGGGAGTAGTTGGATGAGTCAACTCCGGTGGGGGTGTTAGAGGAGCAGTAGATGGCTCAGTTGTGACGGTGGAGAAAACAGGAGGAGAGACAAGTTGGGTGTCATGGGCATATGGTCCTGTAGCAAACATGGTGGACGAAGGACCTTCAGGAGAATTGGCAGACAATGATGGGAAACAGTTGGGTGATTGAGCAGTTGAAGGGAGTGCAGAATTTGTAAAAGATGCTGGCGAAGATGGTGGAGCCAGAAGAGATGGAACTACCATTGTAGCATGGTTTGTCAAGCCAACAGGCTGTGATCCATTAGCCCGGTTCACAGAAGTGTTCCCCTCCGGAATACGAGATGGTACAATACGCTTTCCACCTTTTTGTTTACCAAAGCAGGACAAGCCACCCCAACATCCTCCCCATCTTCTCCGCTGGCAAAATAGATGAGCATCACAAGTTTTGAAAAATTTTAGGCCTACACGAGAATCAAAAGACCAGCATCTACACAACATAGATCAATTATATTTATTTGTAGATACCATCAAAGTATTTAGAAAACACCACAATATGGTTTCCACTTTCCATACATATTAAACAGTTACCCCTCCCTCCATACACATTACAATACGTTTCTCCATACCTTTTGCTGCTTTATCTGTGAACTAATGAAAAGCTCCTGTAATTCAATTACAATTACCCTTGCTTCATTCTTAAGTGGTATAACAGCTTGCTGGCCATTGTATTGATTTGTCCAAGCTTCAAGCCTTCCAACATAATGGATTAGTTTAAATGGCCTGAAACTAACAACGTCACCTTATGTTATGAGTAATTGACAGCCTTTATGCTTCCGCTTCTGTAGCACAATAACCACACTATGAAGAGCTATTTCACTGACATTAATAACAAAGAATTCTTACATCCACTAGCTAGGCATAACCGTAAGCATTCTTACATACAAGAGCTATCGACATCATAAATGACCAGGACGCTTATGGAATGGTTATCTAACAAGACCTTGGGGCTGCAGTAATCAAATATGACATGCTAAACACCTTATGAATCTTTGACAACTGCGTTGAACAGATTCTGGAAATTTATGGGAATCAATTGAAGTCTAGTAAAAATTGTGGAAGTTATGGTAGTTCAAGGAAGTGAACAATGGACTTCTAGCATGAAGCTCTAGGAATTAATGAACTAAACATCAAACAAAAAACTCACAATGCCTAGCATAGAATCCAATACGGGTGTTGGAGTTATTAACAGTTGGGTAGAATCCCAATACGTTGGCCTAGGGTCCAAAAATGTCAGACGGGTCAACAGGTACACAGGTCAAACTGTGTGACTCAAAAATTACTCATTAAGCTGAGAAATGACACATGAGAGAATGACAAGTGTCATATTGAATTGATAATTGATATTTAGAATGGTGACAAATTTCATTATCTGGAGACTTAACCCCTCCATAAATAGACCACTTGAAGTCTTTTTTAGGGATCTTGATCCTTTTCCAGAGACGGATGAGATTTTGTCTTCTACAGAGATCCCTTTTGCCATGGAGTCAAAGAAGATATTATCAAAGATCAAGATCTACTTCCTTTGCAGGACCCAAGGAGACTGGTGACATCCATACTCGTATATGTATCTCTCTTTTCAGTTTGTAGCCATCGCCTACCTACCACACCTGCTCAACCCACCCTTATGCTTAGTTATTAGTAATTGTAGTGGAACGGTTGCAAATAGCGGCTTAGTGTCACGGGCGAAGAGTATGCATGGTGCATGGCTCATGACAGTGCCAAGCTAGGCACATGGCTCGGCCTGACAGGGCGCGCTTTGGCCATGCGTGGTCATCTTGGAAAGATGTTTTGGGAAATGACCTTGGCGTGTTTCTACATTATACTGATATCCCTAAATGAGGGTGGGGTGTCCTCGCTGAGAAAGTAGCCTGAAGTTGAAGAAGAATTAGATGTCATGTTAGGTTCAGAGTGAAGAGGATGATGTCATGAACACAGTGGTTCAGACGGCTTGCAAAGACTTCTCCCAGAACTCCGAAAACCCCAATATGATTGCACCAACAGAGGTGATGTTTCCTTCTGGCAAAGGGGTAAAGGCCTAGGATACACCTTAAGGAGGGGTGGTGTTACCTGACCTATTCCCGTGCTAAGTGTGGCACTGAACAAGTAATCCCCAAGGGGCTTGGGGGCGGGCTTTAACATTACAAAGTTGATGTCTAGGGTCTCCTAGGACTTGGATGGTATGTTTCGGGAAACTACTAAGACAAGGTGCTCGACAGTAGTGCGCCTATCCCAGGGAAAGAGGTTGGTATGTTGAGTTGCTCTAGTGTGCGCTATATACGCACAACAAAGGTGATGTTTCCTTCTGGCAAAGAGGTAAAGGCTTAGCATACACTGTAAGGAGGGGTGATGTTACCTAGCCTCTCCCCGTGCTAAGTGTGGCACTGAACAGGTAATCCCCAAGGGGATTGGGGGCGGGCTTTAGCATTACAAAGGTGATGTCTAAGGTCTACTAGGACTTTGATGGTATGTCTTGGGAAACTACAAGGGCAAGGTGCTCAACAGTAGTGTGCCTATCTTGGGGTAAGACGTTGGTACGCTGGGTTGCTTTAGCGTGCGCTACACATGCATGGGTAGGCATAACCGACTGATGGCTATCGTTAGGCCATGAGGGCTTAGCTTGGGATTCTGTGGAGGCATGTCTAGGGTTCGGCATGCTCTACAAGGATCCGTGACGCGGTAGGAAAGGTTTCAAAGTGACACCTTGTCCGGATGACACAATGAGTGTGTACTTGGCACGTTGTGCAGTACTAGTTTGTGTTGGTGCTACAAGATGCGGGTTGCCTTGGTACGACAGACCGTGTCAACGTTATTTGAAGTGCATTGTGGACAATATGTCCTCGAGGCATGATGATTGGGGCTCCTAGGGCTCCAAGGCTACTCGAGATGCTATGAAGAATCATCATGCGCGCAACTCATAGGTGGGCGCATTGATCAACTTAATCAGGGACCCTAGTTGCATTGCGGTAGTGCTAGTTAGATCCTGATGACAATGGGACACTACGAGTGGGGTGAGCGCTTGTTAGGCAGTGAAGCAGCTTGTGAGCCAGCCAAGATAGACTTGGCGTATAGGACTTGAAGCGAGTCAGGTCCTGTCGAGATATTGGTAGGGGTGCTCTTGAGTTGGTTTGGCTTTCAGATGGTTTGGATTAGCCTTAACTAGAGGCAAGTTGAGGCGCCGCACGGTCACTCTACTGCAACAAGACGTGTGGTTGTAACATTAGGCCATCACTGGAGCTACCTTCTCTCCTACTCACTTTCTAAATCAGCGTATATGTCATCATTATTAGGAATGGATAGTGAGCAAAAAAACACTTACAAAAGGTATAAAAATTGGTGCCTCAAGAAATTATCCGACTATAACTATCGCTAAATCATTGTTAACAACTTATGAGCACTCATTAATAACCTTCTTTTTAATCTCTAAAATTTTAAACTATTTTCATTATTGGAAATATTTTTGTTTATAAATATGAGTAAATTAAATTTATAAACACAATAGATGAATAAACACAGATACACATATATAATCTATATTTATATATGTATATACATATATAAGTATGCATATAATACATAAATACACATACATATATGTAATCTATATGTATATATGTGTGCGTGTGAGAGTGTATGTTGTGTCATTTACAAAAGAGTTAAAATTATACTTGACTTGTTGCAATCCCTAAATTATAGTTTTATAGTTAACAAATCCATAAATTATAACATATACTTTATTATAACTAAAACATGTAAAGTTGAGCTGAAAATTTTGAAAACCAAATTTCTCCCCATTTTCCTAATTTACCAAAATTCCAAAACTAAATGAACAAAAGCTTGCATAAATGCATTGATGAATTATGATATTGATGCATTTACATACAACAACATAATCTCATGAATAAAAATTCAAAGAGAAAGCAATTAAACAAGTGGCTTGGGAAGTTATACAAATCCAGAAAAAGTCACTTTCTTGATTTATTGATTAGAAGATAAGTACGTGTTTTTCTCAGAAAGGAGTATTTTTTTCCCCAAAATACTTGATTTGAATTAGAAAAGGAATATTAAAATAAAATAAAAAAGTACAATTTGAGAGATAGTAGACTTCTAAAAGTTCAGTTGAAGTAATTCCATCAAAATCCTTTATTTTACATATTAAAAAATCACAATTCAGTCAAATTAAATCCTAACTTGTACAAGTTTGCTTGAATTTATGCAATTGAAATTCTTGTAAATTTTACACGATATATAGATTTTGGTTCAGGACTTACAGAAGTAGAGCAAAGTCAGCAGAATCAAACCAGTGTCAGTCAAATTTTAAAACCATGCTCTTGAATGGAAATGAGTGTTTGTCATTTCCTTTTGGCAGTTGAGTTGGTGAAATCCATCCATTCCATGTGTTTTTCACATGAGCCAAGTTCCATTCTGAAACACATGTGCGTGCCATGAGGCAAAAATATTGCTTCCTTAAATCTAATGCATTTGTGATCAAAACTCAAAAACTATTAAAATATTCAACGGGAACCGATACTACTATATATGGAAGTAGTACCATAAGCAGAGTTTAGGTGTCCAATTTAGAGGGTTCCTTAACACCTAGATGGTCTGTATCTGTGATATTATCCCCACATTGTATAAATTCCGCTACTTAAGGAGAAGCAGCTCAAATGCTTTTACTTAACCTGGGAATTTTGCCTTTGAAAAAATCCATAACTGAAAAAAATACGAACATCTCTATACACCCTGTAGGAAAAGATTAGTGCTTAGGTTACAAGGTGAAGGAAAAAAAAGAAACTCTTCTTCTCATTCTTCTTGTTATTATTGTCTGAGGCAGAGATGTTTCGGAAATGCTCTGGATTTGGAGATTTGGTGAGACCATGGATTCCACACATGATCTGGAGAACCCACTAGTCCACGTGTACTTCCAGTGGACTCCTCATTAGGTTTCAGCCACAAATACATTGGCTATATGGCAAAAAGTTCTCGCCTAAATTTAATATTTTTCTTGTGCAAAACTTGAAAAATATTAAAAATTTCAATGACTTCTGTTTCACTTGAAAAAATATAATCAGCGCGACCTATCGAGAGGATCCCCTATCAAATGGACGGTCTACATTGGCCATCTTATAACTCCACGTGGCAGAAAAATCCATATCTCACCAGGCAACTAAACCTGGTGTGGCAAGCAATAATATCATTATTGTAATTATTATTATTATTGTTGTTGTTGTTGTTGTTGTTATTATTATTAATATTTTTATTATTATTATTATTATTATTATTATTATTATTATTATTATTATTATTATTATTATAATAATAATAATAATAATAATTACAATAATGATATTATTGCTTCCAATTCCCTGGTTCATGGTCATTACTAGTTGGGGTGTACAACGGGCCGAGCTGCTTGGGTGCCGGCACGAGGCACAGTTCATAAGCCGTGCCATCCTTTCACGGCCCGCGGCACAGCACAGCGTATGAACTGTGCCGTGGGGTGCCAAAATTTTGGCCACACCGGTACATCCCTAATTACTAGACATCTTTTCACTTGTTCAAGGTCAACTAAGAAGATTAGAAACCATCACAACAATGCAATATTATCACAAATCAGTAAAACTGGATCTCAGTGAGACTAACATCGATCATTTAATATTGTGGAGGGCAAGCCCCCTCAAGTCTTCAAGGCAGCAACTAAAAAATGGTAACAAAAGTTAATTGTAAGGATAAGTGGATATCATAGCATGCATATATCAAAAAGACTGGCCGTAGCATATAAGAGTAGGATATTAGTTAGGTGATGAACATACTACAACGCAACCATGAAATACGGGGGATATCTTAGCTTACAGACCTGAAGATGAAACTAATATCAACCTTGCATAGTAAATCAAACCAGAATGAGCATTACATCCAAAACCTAGAATTTAAGCGGAGATCACATCATGGTAGAAAAGAAAAGTCTGCATATTGTACTCCAATCATCCTATACTAGATCAAAATGCAAGCAACTGTTATAAAGCCACAAAATCGACCAAAAACGCCGAAATTTTCCTCAGAATGCTCCAGATCTAGTGAATAACATACTAATGCATCATCTTCTTCAAAATGCAAACCACAAGCAAACATCAATAGGCCGTAGAATTAAAGAAATGAAAACCAGAATAAGTAGCAATCAGATGTCTTGAGTTGTGGATAAATATATTAAAAAGGAAAAGATCAATCGATACATATCAACACACCCGTTCTGGCTGCGGAAACCTAATCTCTTCCGATCCAATAGCCGTCGCAGCAACACTAATCGACGCCCCACCGGTTCTACTGCTGTTTCCTTCGCCATGTCCAGCCATGCTTTGGGTACTTTCTTTCACATTTCCAACCCTAGAAACCAGATATAGATGAATCCCCCTACCCAGAAGACGAAGAGTAAAAGGACAGCTTCAAAATTTGGTGAGGGAGACAGAGATCTATAGTTGAGAGCCTTTAAATAAGAAATAAAAAGAAAAAGCGAAGAGAGTGAAGTGAATGATTAGAGGGAAAAAAGAAAAAGGATAGCATTTTATAGGTTTTTGGGCGGACAAAAGAACAAGTAATGGAAAAAAGGTAGCATTTTATAGGTTTTTGGGCGGACAAAAGAACAAGTAATGGATTAACTCTCAAGGCATTTCGAGGAGCTTTGTTTTTTTGGCTTTTTCTCCCTACAAGGAACTTACAAGTTCAATTCAGAGAAACGCAAACAGTGTGAGAGAGCTGGAGGAACTTGGCTTACCGTCCGACCGTGCGAACCTGGGAAATGAGAGGTTCGATTCGGTCTGATTACTCCCATCCTTTCTCGCGGCTACGTATGCAGCATTTTCTGTAATGGGCATTCACACATGTTATGCGTTTATTGATGTGCGTGAGTATAGGGGTGTCAATTGGTTCGATTTAAACTGAAAACCAAACAAACCAAACTGATTTTTTCCGTGAATTAATTCGATTTGGTTTTTGGTCAATGCTTCGACTAAACTAAACTGAACCAAAAAAACCAAAGTGTACACCCCTATGTGGAAGCACGCCAACACATCCAAACTTTAAAAAGTGCAAAGTGATGCATTGGTGCATACATTCATGCACGCTGGTGGACGCGTAGAATGTTCTAGATGATGTCGCCTCCAAGCATAGTTTAAAATTTTGTCGATATTTTGCGAAATTTCGATTTTGGATGGGTTGGATGAAATCCAAAATGAAGTAATTTCAGATTGATTTATTTCACTGAAATTTCGATAAAATTTTTGTACTTTGCCCAAATTTTTCTCACCCGAAATATTCACTTTTCAAATGAAATTTCGAATATTTTGGCCAAAATTTGAAATCTAGTTAAAAGTAAAAAAAAAAAAAAAAAGAAAGTAAAACACTATAAATAGCATCAACAACTCTATTTAAAACTCTACTTTATTAAAGACTATTTTACTCTATAATTATTTATGGTTCTATAATAACTATGAACATAGACACTTTCAAATTTACTTTACAATAGTTGTAGGTGATAATGCAATTAATGTTTTATTAGTTATAGATATTTTATGCTTGTCTAGTCTATTTTTTGTTGTTATTATTGCAGGAGATTACACGATTTTTGGAGTACTATCAGGAAGGAATTGATATTGGGTACAATATTTTATTAATTATTATATATAATAGATATTATTACTATTTTTTTTCTTTTGCTTATATCGATACGGATTCTATACCCGCATAAATTGAAGGAAATAAAGTTTAAAATTCCAATTTAAACTTTTATACATTGTATTTTTTTAGATGTTAGAATTTGAATCCAATATATTTTGGATACATATATACTTTTTGGATGTTGTAACATAAATGTTATATTTATTAGTTGTAAACTTTTGTATTATTTCACACTATTAATCAAAATATTATTTGTTGTTTTTTTTTTTTTTGAAATTTGTATGTTCATAAATAATATATAATTTAATGAAGATATATCACTTTTTATTGACTAACTTTATTATTTATATTTTAGAAGTTATTACTTAGTACTGGTGACGCACAAATCGGTAAATAAGATTCATTTAGGCCGATTAAGCCGTTAATCTCTTGATATGGCCGATTTGTGTCGGATAAGGTCTTTTGAGGTTCGGGAATGTCTCAACTGCTCGCCTAAACCGAAGAAACGGCCGTTCGGGCGGCGCTACTTTGATTCCAACAAGTACGAATTTTGAGATAGCGAATAATAAGCATAAAGCGATATAAAGACATGAGATTTTGCGTGGTTTGGCAATACCTCCTACATCCACAGATTGCCATACAACATTCATTCTTCTCATTTCATTCTTAATAGATATCATTTACATGATACATTGTAGAAACAAATAGAAAAGAAAAGGGGAAAAGATAGAACTCTCTATCTTTCGATTCCAATAAGCACGAATTTCGAGATAATGTATAACAACACAAAGACACAGGATTTACGTGGTTCGGCAATACCGCCTACATCCACGGATTGCCATACGACACTCATTCTGCTCATTTTATTCTTGAGAAATATCATTTTCATGATACATTATAGAAATACATACAAATAGAAAAGGGAGAAGAGATAGAATTATCTATCTTTTGATTATTGAATTGAATGAAAATTCGCCCCTTTTTCCTATGGAGAGTCGAACCATCTTTTCATGAAGAGAGTCCTTGATCTCTACGTGTCTCTCTCCACCCTTTTTGAAGTGAGAAAAAGTCCTTAAATAGATTGAGAGTCACCACCTTTTTGAGTGAAGAGTCATCTCCTTTGAATGGAGAGCCACCTATTAAATGCCTCAAAGAAAACTGTCAAAATAATGATACTCCAAGAAAAACTGTCAAATGAATGAATACTCCAAGAAAAACTGTCAAAGCATTGAATATTCCAAAAAACTGTCATATTATTAAATGTCCCAAATAAACATATTTAATCTAAAATATACAATAAATATTCTACTAATAAAATAGTGCCACGTGTGCACTTTAAAAATCAGTCATCATCAGTACTTACTAAAAAAAAAAAAGAAGAAGAAAGAGATTGGCTGAAATTAAGTCTATATTAAAATATTTTAAATAAAAAAAAAGTGAATTTATTTCGGTGAAATGTCCGAAATTTCGAGAAATTTTAGAACCAAATTTCGTTCAATTATTTTAATCATAAAATTGTTTTCGGCCGAAATTTCGGTTTCGTTGGAGGATCCGAAATGGTTGAAATTTCCAAAATTTTAAACTATGCCTCCAAGGGTATAAAGTTAAGTTCATCTCTTGCCAACGAAATCGAAAATTTCGGATATTTCGATGAAATAAGGGACAAAAATAATTTTAAGATTAAAAAATTAGATATAAATTAAGTTGTGAAAAGTGCAAAATTTTGGCCAATTTTGGATATTTCACCGAAAAAAATTCCACTTTTTTAAAGTATTTTAGTATAGGCTTAATTTCGACCAATTTTTTTATTCTTTTTATTTTGTTATTAACTTCTAAAATATAAACAATAAAGTTAATCAAAAAAACAAAAGAGATCTCTTTATTTAAATATGTGCTATTATGAACATTACAATTTATTTTTTAAAAAAAAGAAATAAATAAGGTTTTTATTAATAATGTGAAATGAGAAAAAAATTTGAAACTAATAAATATTGTTAGATAAAATTAACTAATAATATTCATGATGATCATGGATCTTAGAACTTCATGTTATTTCACAATCAGTTAGAATAATCGAGAAGTTAGAAACACTAACCTTGAGCCATAACTTTTACTTGATAGCCCAAAACTCTGTGATGATTAATAGAATAATGAAACTCTGTTTCTCTCTCCTAGCCTTCTTCAATTCAACAAGGCGCTTCAATCATCAATGGAAACACAATACGTTCTATTCCTTTTAATGGCAGAGAGAGGACCAGTTTCTACTTGATAAGGTACACGTTCCATCAACGTGTTTAATAAAAACAAGAAATTGTCTTATTTCAAATTTCAAACCAACTAGTTTTTAACAGATATTATCTTATCTATTTATTTAAAGCAATTAATATTATAATGGCATGTGGGCCACAATAATATCTTACATTCTCCCACTTGCCGCATGTGGCTGAATTATCATTCTTGGTTAAATAAATAAAATATAATGCGCATTACATAAAGCTAAAATCTCTCATACATCGGTCATATCATAATATCATTATTAAGTATAGACTAATAAGAGTCATGGCGGTTTCATGTCATTAAATCGACATAATTCATTCCATGTACCACAATATTAATTTTCTACTTAACATGATCTATTAATGAAAAGCTCAATAATGGTCCACTATAATGTCTCTTATCAGAGACTAAATCTTGTTAACTTTAACTAAGACATTAATAAATATCAGAAACAATACATAAATGATATCAAAGTATCAAATACACAAACATCTTAAATCCATAAATTCATTAAGACTTTTCAATAATGCTCATCCTCTCGACATGTCCAGTAAATGCCTTTGGAGGCAATCCCTTAGTTAATGGATCCGCAATCATGAGATTGGTGCTAATATGTTCAATTGACACATTTTGTTTATGAATTTCTTCTTTAACGGCAAAGTATTTCAATTACATATGTTTAGCACCCTTTGAATACTTGTCGTTTTTCGCAAAGAAGACAACTGCGGAATTATCACAGTAAATTTTAAGCGGCTTGGCAATAGTGTTGACAATTTCAAGTCCCGAAATAAAGTTCCGCAACCAATTTTCTTGAATTGTGGCCTCAAAGCATGCCACAAATTCAGCGTCCATAATGGACGCAGCAATGACAAACTGCTTCACACTCTTCCATGGAATTGTTCCACCAGCTAATAGGAAGAAATAACCAAATGTGAACTTTCTTGTATCAACACATTCAGCAAAGTCTGAATCTGGATATCCAATCACCTCAAGATGATCATATCTCCTATAAGCATGTGATCTTTCGTTCCTTGTAAGTATCTCAATACTTTCTTTGGAGTCTTCCAGTGATCCAATCCTGGATTACTTTGATACCGACCAAGCATTCCAACAACAAAACTGATGTCTGGCTTGGTGCAAGTTTGAGCATACATCAAGCTCCCAACAATTGATGCATAAGGAATTCCTTCCATTTGTTTGTGTTCCAATTCATTCTTCGGACATTGCATAAGGCTGAATTTATCTCATTTCTAAATTGGAACGATACTTGATGAGCACTTTTCCATTCTAAATCTCTCTAGAACTTTATTGATATATGCTTTATGAGACAACCCCAACAATCCTTGTGATCTATCCCGGAATATTTCTATTCCAATCACATAAGTTGCCTCTCCCATATCCTTCATTTCAAAGTTCTTAGAAAGAAATTTTTTGGTCTCATACAATAAGCCAAGATCATTAGTAGCAAGCAAGATGTCATCAACATACAGAATCAAAAATATAAACTTGCTCCCACTGATCTTCAGATATATACACCGATCAATAGTGTTTTATTTAAATCCAAAAGAAGTGATTGTATCATTGAATTGAAGGCACCATTGGCAGGAAGCTTGTGTAAGTCTGTATATTGATTTCTTAAGTTTACACACCATGTATTATTTTCCTTCAATGGAAAAACCCTCAGGTTAATCCATATAATCCTTTTCCTCTAAATTCCCATTAAGAAAGGCCATTTTCACATGAAGCCATATCTCATCCCATATCACCAGTATGCCACGAGACTCATGAAACAGTTTGAACACATCACTTTGGAGCATGTTCCCAGGTCAGACAACGCACATGGAGATGCTTTAGCTAAATTAGCACCCACTTTAACGTTTGTTAAAGAGGATGAACCTGTTGATATCCCGATATGTTGTAGATGGGTCGTGCCTCTCTTTCACCCAGAAGAAATTGAAGATGATGAAGTAAATGCTGTCTCGATCTCGGTAATTGAAAAAGAAGATTGGAGATACCCGCTCATTGATTATCTAGAGCACGGAAGGCTACCTGATGATCCTTGACATAAAACCGAAATACGTCATCGAGCGCCCCGTTTCATTTACTACAAAGAAGTATTGTACCGTCACTCCTATGATGATATCTTTTTACGATGCTTAGGAGAGGACGAGGCAGCTGAAGCTCTTGAAAAGGCACATTCTGGTATTTGTGGTTCTCATCAATTAGGTCCAAAGCTTCACCACCAAGTCAAAAGAATAGGATATTACTGGCCCACCATGGTAAAAGACGCTTGGAATTCGTCAAACGCTGTCAGCCCTGCCAATTCCATGCAAACTTTATACACCAGCCTCCAGAACCATTGCATCTCACAGTAACTTCTTGGCCTTTCGAAGGATGGGGACTCGACGTTGTTGGACCATTGCCTAAGACTTCTGGAAAGCATCTTTATATCTTGGCAACAACTGACTACTTCTCTAAATGGGATGAAGCTTTGGCGCTCAAGGAAGTCAAGAAAGAGAACGTCATCAACTTCATAAGGACTAATATCATCTACCGTTATGGTATCCCCCTGTATATCATTAGTGATAACGGGACTCCTTTCAGCAATAGTGCCATGGACCAATTTTGCGAGAAATTTGACATAAAGCAAATGAAGTCTTCAATGTACAATGCTCTTGCTAATGGCCTAGCCGAAGCATTTAACAAGACTCTGCAATTTGTTGAAGAAGGTTGCATCAAAGTCAAAAAGAGATTAGCATGAAAGGATGGAGGAAGCTCTTTAGGCATATAGAACGACATATCGAACTCCAACAAAGGCTACTCCATACTCGCTTGCATATGGGGTCGAAGCTACTTTGCCTCTTGAACGATAGATTCCGTCACTACGAATGGCAATACAAGAATGCCTCACTGAAGAAGAAAACGTCAATCTTCGTCTTGCTGAATTGGAGGCAATGGATGAGAAAAGACTTGAAGCACAACAACAGTTGGAACGCTACCAAGCGAGCCTCGCTAGAGCCCGCTCATTTCAGAAATGAGACTTGGTGCTTGCTGTTCGAAGGCCGATTAACATGTCTCACAGAACTGGAGGAGAATTCCTCTCCAAATGGGATGGACCATATGTGGTACAAGAAGTCTACACAAACGATGCTTTCAAGCTGGTTACACCAGAAGGCCAAAGACTCGCCCCTATCAATGGCAAATTTTTGAAGAAATATTATCCTTGAAGGCATTGCTCCTTGATACGAGCTTAAACTATCCAAAACACTCCTCGATACGAGTCTAAACTATCTATGTCACTCCTTGTCACATGAGTATAAACTGTATGATTAAAAAAAAAAAACATTATACCTTGAACTACGTTTGACTTGATCCCTATTTGGGTACGTAGGCAGCCTGCAAAAGTCCAGTCTAAAAAAAAAGTTCTTCAAAATGATGAAATTCCGTTATCTTGGTTACTCCTATTAATTCCTTCGCGGAGGGAGTGACTTCAACATCAAGTCGTAGAAAGAATAAATGTGTCTTCAAGTGTTCCTTCTTTACTAAGATGGAAAGGAAGAAATAAAT
This sequence comes from Pachysandra terminalis, assembly GCA_031762675.1. Classification (NCBI taxonomy): domain Eukaryota; kingdom Viridiplantae; phylum Streptophyta; class Magnoliopsida; order Buxales; family Buxaceae; genus Pachysandra; species Pachysandra terminalis. Next base: position 151,712 of record JAUPMG010000014.1, on the reverse strand, counting down.
ATTAACAGTTCCGAGGAAGATATAGTTTCCCTTGCTTGCTTACTCCTGTTAATTCCTTCGCGGAGGGAGTAACTTCAACACCAATTCATAGAAAGAATAAATGGGTCTTCTAGTGGTCCTTCTTTAATAAGATGGAAAGCAAGAAATAAATATGGACAACTCCAAGGAATGCATAATTCCTCTATCTTGTCTACTCCTGTTAATTCCTTCACGGAGGGAATAACTTCGTCACCAAGTTGCAGAAGGAACAAATAGGTCTTCGGGCAATCCGTCATTAAGATGGAAAGCAATAAATAAATATGGATTACTCCGAGGAAGATATGGTTCCCTTTCTTGCTTACTCTTGTTAGCTCCTTCGCAGAAAGAGAGACTTCATCATGAGGAAGATATGTATTCCCTTTCTTGCTTACTCCTGTTAGCTCCTTCACAGAAGGAGAGACTTCATCATAAAATATGTCACCCACTGGGAGACCACCAATAAAGTTAAAATCCCAAAGGGAAATAGATAACTCCAAGGAAGATATGGTTTCATTTTCTTGCTTACTCTTGTTAGCTCCTTCGCAGAATGAGAGACTTCATCACGAGGAAGATATGGATTCCCTTTCTTGCTTACTCTTGTTAGCTCTTTCGCAGAAGGAGAGACTTCATCATAAAATATGCCACCCACTGGGAGACCACCAATAAAGTTTAAATCCCAAAGGGAAATAGATAACTCCGAGGAAGTTATGGTTTCCTTTTCTTGCTTACTCTTGTTAGCTCCTTCGCAGGATGAGAGACTTCATCACGAGGAAGATATAGATTCCCTTTCTTGCTTACTCCTGTTAGCTCTTTCGCAGAAGGAGAGACTTCATCATAAAATATGCCACCCACTGGGAGATCACCAATAAAGTTTAAATCCCAAAGGAAAATATATAACTCTGAGGAAGATATGGATTTTTCTTGCTACTCCTGTTAGCTCATTCTCAGAAGGAGAGACCTCATCATAAAATATGCCACCCACTGGGAGACCACTAATAAAGTTTAAATCCCAAAGGAAAATAGATAACTCCGAGGAAGATATGGTTTCACTTTCTTGCTTACTATTGTTAGCTCCTTCACAGAAGGAGAGACTTCATCATGAGGAAGATATGGATTCCCTTTCTTGCTTACTCCTGTTAGCTCCTTCGCAGAAGGAGAGACTTCATCATAAAATATACCATCTATTGGGAGGCCACCAATAAAGTTTAAATCCCAAAGGGAAATAGATTACTCCCTTACAGCTGTATGGAATGTATTTGTGGAATAACACCAGTATTAACAGAAGGCCTGAAGCACGTTTGGATTAAAATCTTATGTAATAATGAAGCATAAATAGCTTTGTAAAGGCTAATTTTTGAAAAGCCATCATTGTTTCAACTAAGAGTGTCTTCGAGCCATTCCCAATAGCCTAGAATATACGAAAATTCTCCATTGATTTTCAAAGGAGTCTTCCAATGAATGGTGCCATCATCAATCCCCTGATAAAGAAGTGAGAATGTCTTTGGCTGGGTATCCTTAGAATGATGGGAAAACTGCAGGAAGTATAATTTTCTGGATTGTACTTTGAGCTTGGCGTTCTTTGAAGTAAAAGATCGCTCGAAATACCCAGTTGACCAACGAAATAGGGGAGCAAGAAGCTCAATAGGCTGTTTTGAAGAAAATGGGCTGATCGCCAGAGTATAAATAAATAGGGACGTTCCTTCTTTACGCAAAGAAACTTCATCCTCTATCATAATAATTAAATAATCCTGCCTTGCAAGGAAAGAAGGGACTTTCCTTCTATATATGAAGAAGCTTCGCTCCTTATAAAGTCTTGTCTTGAGATAGAAGAAGGGATGTTCCTTCTCTTGAAATCAAAGAATCCTCACAAATAACCATTGTTGATGAAGAAAAATATAAGAAAATATTGAGATGAAAGAATCTTCAAAGATAACCATTCTTGATAGAGGAAAATATTGAGATGAGAGAATCTTCAAAGATAACCATTTTTTTATAGAGGAAAATATTAAGATAGAAGAATCTTCAAAGATAATCCTTGTTGATGTTGATGGAGGAAAATAAATAAATTCTCATAAAGTAGTAAACCTGTGCAAAATAAGAAAGAAAAAGCAAGGGTTTTAGTAGATATTCAAAAAAAAAAAGAAAGGAAAGAAAGAGTATCTCTTACTGCACTTGGTTATTGTATCTGCAAAAAAAAATAAATAAATAAATAAAATAATTAGCAAAGCAAGAAATTTTGAAGTGAGATTCAATTAAAAAAATAAAAACAAAAAAAAATGTCATAAAAATATCTTTGCAAAAAAAAAAGGAAGAGGAGTTGGGTGACGTCATCACCCACCTTCCCCTATTTTGCACTCTTATTATCTCTCCCACCTTCTTTGTCACTTTTTTTTTTTTAATTTCTCGTCTTCCACTTAATCTTTCTCTTCAAAATCTGGTGCCTGTTTCTTTTAAGAGAAGAATCACAAGAACTAAGAGGAAAAGAATAAGCAATAGTAGCGGACAAGTGTAATACCCGATATCAGAAAATGACTAAAAATTTAAATTTTCTGTTGTTTAGGTCGGGTCGGATTAGAGCCGGACCGAGTCGTATGAATGAAAATGAGGTCGGCATGCCTCGGTAAGTGTGAAATTAAATTTTATAAATATATATGATTGTGTGT
>JAUPMG010000014.1:129331-139554 GCA_031762675.1 Pachysandra terminalis | reverse complement strand
ACATCCCCTTTCGAGTATATGACTCGAGACCCATTTTGAATAGGACTTCGAAGTACGTTGTTAAGTTCGAGATAATTCTCCCGGACTGGGCTTTCTTCGAAATATACTTTCAGATAATATTCGAAATTCTAATTTATACATTCTTTGAACGTAATTACACATTTGACCTTGCCACGTGTCAATATATGATTGAATTAAATCAGTTTCCAAATTGACTCATTATCAGTACTTATTGCCATTATGCCAAACCCAAGGGAATAAGAATGTAATTCATCCTATTTAAAAGCGATTTTGGGGGTGCATTTACAAATAGATATTAGTTCGTGTTTGGCATTGTTTCTTTGGGCTCAATAAGTGATTCTTGTTGCCAAAAGCACTTCAAATAAATAAATAAATGTTTGGTTAACTCAAGTGAAAAGCGATTTCACAAGAATCAATTCATCCAAATGTTGGTTCTTTTGAAGCTTTTATTTTCTGCTTCTAAAATCACGTTTGCGAGAATCAGTTTGAGGTTTTAATGAAATATGTCTTATGATCTAATATGTCCCTTTAAAACTTCTTAAATACCTATTATACTTATGTTATCTTCACGAACAAAACTATTATTGAATACAGAGATTTTTCACTCTACACAAATTTTTCAAAAATTAACCTTATGGAAGCGCTTATTCAATAGGTGTTTACCATCATATCTTTTATTCTTCTGAAACAATTCTTATGAAGCGTTTCATAAGAATCAATCGTAAAAGAATCACTTCGTCCAGAAGCAAGATGAAATACGCCCTCAGTCTATTACAACGGTTTGGTTTGGAAGAAGATAAATAGTGAGTGCAAATGAAACTTAATTTACGGATCTTTTGTAAAGTCTTTTTTAATGGAGGGACGATACTTTCCAAATTAATGTTGATTTCTTTAATGCGAAACAATCAGATAGTTACATTTTTACCCTGTAGCTGCCAAACATGGAAGTATCTTTTAGTGGCGAACAGATGGTCTCCTTCTAATGTCGTTTTTTTTTTTTTTTTTTTAATAGGCTTTGCAGATATCGTCCTATTAATTCACATTAACGGAGAAGGAAACAGCAAGACTACTCATTCTCTTGCAAAATATCCTTAATTTGGATAGTTCTCAGAAGGCAAAAAATTGTTTTGGAGGACATGGGCTTAGGCTGCGTTTCCCTGGCTTATACAAGTGCTTATTTCAGCCTATAGTTTATTAATGCATTTTTTAAAAATTAAAAGTATGTTTGTTGTTAATCTAATGGGTAAGTATTTACCATAAACAATAAAGGAAGGCTATTCATAAGGAGAAAGCTGTTGAGAATAACTAATCGAGAAAATAAAAATATGTTGCAAGACATTTTGCCTCTTGTTTCAACCAGGTGGTATTTGTAAACGAACCACCATTGATGAGTTCTATTTTGTCTCAAACGAGACACCGGTCCATTTACCGTCCAAAAAAATAGTTAATATTTTAATAATATAGGTAAACTTCTCCGATCCGATCGAATATGGATCATGAGAGATTAAAATCGGTTCAATTATGTCATTTTCGCCCAATTAATGGCTCTAAAAAATATTTTTTATACCTAAACAATATATTTGTTGTGTATCCCGAAGCCATTCAAAATAGTAGAAGTTTAGTTTGTAAATGTGGATTCCGCCTGTCATGGCATTTATATATCTTGTGTTGAATGGTGTGCGGGGCACTTTGTTCGGGACATGAAATTATTTTCTGCTAAGTAAAACATCTATGCTATAAAGGGAAAAATTCCGTCGAAAAGTATGTCAAAAAACTATTTATTTCTCTCAAAATTAACTATAAAATATTTATAGGAATAATTCTATCTATTTATACGTTTTTTTAAGACAGATGTATGAGTGATTATGAGAGAACTCCATCTCCTATTAGCAACTAACTCCTTATTTTCAAGAGTTTAATTACTTGAAAACACAAAATTCTCATGTTTTATAAATTATATATTTTTAAAATAAATTCTCTCACACGTGGAGTATAGTATTATATATTAACGAAATGACAAGCTTTTCGAATTGACATTATTTTTGTTTTGGTTATTTTTGACATTACATTAACAATTAATTAACAACAGCAACAATAATAATAATAATAATAATAGATGTCATTACAATTGTTATTAGATTTAAGAACTCAATGTTTCCCCTTCAACCATTAAAAAAAAAGAAGAAGAAGAAACTGAGAGAGTAGAGATAACTAACCGTTCATCATAATTCATGACCAGTACTTGTCCTGATCACAATCTTCATACTGTTTGAGACTACGATCAAAGGAAAATAAGATTCGAGTAGAAAGAAAATCAGTTTCCATCAGAACTAATAATGATTAGAAAAAATAAAAAATAAAAATCCGAAGGCAAAAAGCTAGGTATATATATCCAAGAACTTCTCCTCCAGGACAAATTAAGCAACTAAAAGATAAAAGAGGGTAACATTGTATGTCAAAGCAGGAATGGGTTAGCGTGTGGATGAGTCTCACTACCATATTTCCACTCCCAAAAATGAAAAACCCACCTGACTAGCTTCCAGAAAAGAATCGTTCTACGAAAGGGACAGAGACGACGCCGATCGAGAAAGACTTACTACCAACCTTGCTTATACTTACTAATTAAGGTTCATAATTCAGATAAGTTGCATATACCTAGATGGTTAACAATGGGTTCAGTTGATTGGCATCAAGCAATAATAATAAACACAGTAAAAACAAAAATCAAACAATATATACATATATATATATATATATATATATATATACACATACGTGGTTCGGCAAAAGTTACACACATGAGAGAGAGAAAAAGTTTTTACTATCTCAACAACGAATTAGGGTTACAATTAATTTCCTATCCGACATATAGGGCAAATCTTCAATATGCTCTTACTGATGGTACTTCGCTACGCAACTAATTACCCGTGATTCAAGGAGAGACCTCTCTTTATAATGCTTTGCTCCGCCCCCATAGGACCCCTCTAGTTTCTCTCCCCCATAGGACCCCTCTAGTTTCTCTCCTTTGGATTTAGAGACGGGTGAATATGAGCCACCCACTATCTCTAATACATCCATATACATTAATTTCTTAGTTTTGGTTTATTTTCACTGAAATTGAACAATCCTTTCTTTGCTTCTATTTGAACCCCCTATTGATCTCCAAAAATTTAAATATTGTACATTTCCAACAACTATTTTAGTTTTTTTTCTTTTAGTAAATAGCAAACATATCCTACTAACAATATACTTTTTTAAGTATATTAGTGATGAGAAAAGTCTAAAAAGCTAGGATATTGATGTGTTCAACTACCAATTATGACCATATAATTAAGTAGATTTGATAAAGGATTGAGACCAGCTATCTGACAAATCCCATACCTGATATACCAAAAATCTCCTTTAATAAATTTTTTTGGTTATTTAATTTTTATATTGTTTATTTTATTTTTTTTATGGTGGAATATTCGGAATTTCAAAACTTAAAATAGTAATTATACATATGTGATTAGGATAAGGTGGACAAATAGGGTGCTGCCTGCACCCACCTACCACTAAAGTCCACTCGCACCTAAACCGCTCTCGTACGTATTCAGTCCATCAGATATGAGGATGTAGCTGTATTTGATGTTTTCGGGGATCTAAATTCCATCCAACACTAGGTCGGGCTTTGGATTGGGACTCGTCCGTTTGATAAATGGTTTGAGAATTCTGAACTCGAATCTTACTCATATACCTAACCCCCCCTTTGTTATAATAAATATAAAAGTATATTCTTTAATCCAAAACCAACCCATTTGTTAAAAAACCCAATCGAAAGGCAAACCTAGGGTCTGGGTCTTACAGGTTGATCCTATAGAATATGGCTTGTGGTTTTGCTTTTTGTCTTTTAGACAATGCAAAGACTTATACTATTGAAAAGTTTTAAGTGGATGTTGTGAAATAAATTAAGCTCAAGACGAGCCCACATTTTTCAACGAAGAGAAAACACAAATTTAGTTCGATAGGTAGTTTTCATTTTCTTCTTTTTTTTTTATCTAAATAAATTAGAAGAGATGGAGAACAGTGACAGTGATAATGAATATCAACAACTAGATGCATCTCAGTTAATCAAGGATTGCAGAAATTAGACTGTCTGAATCGTCAGATTTGGCTAAAAGTCAAAACAATTTTCTTCCAACTGTGTTCAGTGAGGATCAGATGATCAATCTGGTAAGTCAATCGAAGCAACGAATAAAAGAATCTCTAAAATATTAGAGATGGAAAGAGAAAAGAAAATAATAAAGGTTGAAAGCAGCAGAGGTGGTGTGTTGTGTCAAAAGGTGTGTTGGAGGTGGTGTGGTCGTGAAGCAAAAACCGGTCAGGAACAGACCGGCAGAGGTAGGGTAGCCGGGTAACGGGCAGCTGCCCGTTCTCAACGTGACCCCTCAACTGAAGCCCACATGTGCACAGCTATTTTCTTTCTTTTATTATCACGATTTTTTTTTTTTTTTTGGTAATATCTGCATCTCATTCAAATCTGATCTGATTAAATTTACCAAAAAAAAAATTCTGATCTGACTATTATGTTTTTGTTTGTAAATAATTATTATTATTTTGGATAAATTATACCTACCATCACTCCGTATATATCTGATAATTTCATTCAAACCTCTTATATTTTTTGAAACTACACTGAAGTCCCTATCAGTTAATGGCAGACAGCGTTAACGGATGTTGCACATTTACTATTATGCCCCTATTCAAATGATGTGTGTTCTGTCTGATGGAGTAAAAAAAAAGTATATATAAATTTTTTTTTTTCAGATACGACTTTAATTGTATGCCCCCACCCCCATTCAATTAATTATGATATTCAATTAATTATGATAGTAGCAAAAAAACACAGCTCATTGATGGAAAGTAATCGACTATTTTATCAATCTCCTCGACCATTGTAGCGTCTTCTTCGACAATGGGGTATGCGTGGATTTGCCATTGGTTTTGTTAGGCTTTCAGAAGCAAGAGGACCCAACTATAACATCAAGTTGGTGGCATAACAAAGTGAAAATTAAGTGTGATGGGATTATCTTAGTTGTAAGGTCCTTACTATATGAAATGTGCTCAAGCAGTCAATTTTCTTCTTACCAATAGGGAAGAAAATGCTCTTTCTTTAGTCTCCAACTAAATTGTTGCCTATTTCTTAATCAGATTGTGTTGGATTTATGTGCTGGGTCGATATGGTTGATCCGAATCGTATGGGCCAACTTAGATTCTCACTTTGGCTCGACTTGTGCTTTGGGATAAGCACTCATTGGATAAATTGCTTTATGGGAGCGCTTATCCACAACAACAATAAATTGCTTGCTTGAAGAAAATAGCATGTGATAAATACATTTATTTAAGTGCTTATAAAAGTTTAGGGGTAAAATAAGTATTATGAAAATATTATTAAAGTCAAGAAATAACATTTATTTAAGTGCTTATAGAAGTTTAGAGATAAAATTGGCATTATGAAAATATTACTAAAATTTAGAAATAGCTTCTTGCATCAGTGATGAGAGAAGCTGTTCTCAACAACTTCTCCTTATGGGTACCCTTCTTCTCCTGGTTATGGATAAGCACTTACCCACTAGGTGTTACTAAACACACTTTTAATTTTAAAGAATGCTTTAATAAGCTATAGGCTTAAAGACCTCTCCCTTTATCTCTCACAGCTACTAACTATATTTGAATATCAACACGGAAAAGCCTGAAGCATTGTCTTATTCTCTCCCTAAGTGGGCAATTCAACCAACCTATGGGTTTTGTCTTTAATTTAGAAACACAAACGTTAAGCATAGAGAACTTCACTAATGTGTTTCTTAGATCAATTTATCTCTTAAACTTAAATAAAAATAATGAATAAAACCTGTGGCTTATGCTCAAACCGATGACTGATCGGCTGATTCTTGGAATCTTATTGCTGCTCAAAACAACTCAGTGAAGAAAAAAAAAGTTTCTTATGTTTGTCAAACCCCATGATGCTCAATCCCGTGGCTGCTCGATCCTTCTTGAGTTTAGCTATTTCGCTTGGCCTTTAGGAAGCTCCTATATTTCTCTATCTTCTCTCACAAGGAACGCTTAGCTCTAAGAGCAAACCAATAGATGATACAAGTCTCAACAAAGACATTAGTTAAAACAACAAAAGAAGAAACTAAACACAACAAAAACTAAGTCTATCCTCCATCTCCATAAAGTATGTACTTATTGTTATGAGGAGACTGATGCTTTGAGAAGTGTTGAGGATTTAGTCATCATTGATTCTGCCCAAATTTTTTTAAGAATGTAAGGGTATAATAGTAATTTTACTTATTATTAATAAAATATTATCGATAAAAAAAAACTATAAAGTATTTATCATACTTTTTCGTAATTGCTCTTTATAATATATATATATAGTTTTTTGAATTTTGAAAAATAGTAGAGTATGATATGTATATGTGGATGTGAACACTATTTGTTGAATCACGTAAATCTATTTTTTGTGTGTGCGCGATTTTTTCTTCATCTTGTTTGTCTTTCTTTTTTATATAATTGAAAAGTAATCTTCTCAAAAAAAAGAAAAAAAAATGAACGTTTAGATCTAAATTTCTTGTTTGTCTTTCTTTCTTAACAGTATAATTGAAAAGTAACCTTTTCAAAAAAAAGAAAAATGAACGTTTAGATCTAAATTCTAAAAGGGATGGAAGAGAACAAGTAAAAGAAGATAAGAAAAAGGGAATATGAAATTTATTTAAAGAAGGGTATACTTGTCATCTAATAATGCAACAATTCAGAGATTTTGAAAATAAAAAGAAAATCAGCCGATGTCAACACTTGCCTCAACTGAGTCTGAGAGGCATGTGTAAACCTTAGAGGAGTTGATATAAATATATAAAATAGAGGGGACCTGACTGGATTTAAAAGATATATCACGGGATGGGGCGTGTTAAACCCTATTATATTTTTGTGCCCCACTTCTTATTCGCTTTGTTCGACCGACACTCCCTCGCACCCACCTGTCTCTTACTCCACCACCCTAGCTCCCACTTGTCTTTTCTTCTCTCTCTGCATTAGAGTTAGACTTAGTTAGTAGTAAATCTTCTGTTTAGTAGAAGAGATCTATCTACTACAGTCGTATTAAAATTCATACGAGTGAGTAACGAACCTTTGGAGAGTCAAACAAAACTGGAATTAAAAATCTGTAAATTTCGATTTGTTAACACATCGTTTTCCTCATCATCTATCTCTTACTCACTCACCTTTATTACTTTGGTAGCTTTGACGCATTAGCTGTGTCGGCGGAGATTTTGATTAAGTTGGCATAAGAAATTTTGCAAACCTTAAAAAGGGCTTTTCTCTCTACTTAGGGTTTTCTCATTACGTTCTTCTTTATCTTCTTGGAATCTCAAAGGATCTCACCATTTTCTTCTATTCCTTTTCTGTTGTTGAATCCTCTCTCTCTCTCTCTCTCTCCTTTTTCCCTTTCGTTTCTCTTTCTTGCTGTATTGGGTTTTTGCTATTATTATTATTATTATTATTTTGCATTCAAGAATGCTCCATTTTTTTCTGGAAAAGGAGAGATTTTTGGCGTTAATTGATTGAGGTGGTGGGGAAGCAAGGAATAATAATACCATTAATAAGAGAGACCACAAGCTCTGGGGGCTTTCGGTGGGTTCTCAGAAACGATGCTTCAAACACTGTCCGAAATGGGTGAGGAGCTTCATTTCCATGTCTGCGTCTCCTCTCCCTGTTAGGGTTTCTTCCAGATCTACATTACGATCCACCTCTTATGATCATCAAATCTTTGGATCTGTTCCTGTGAAAGTTGGATTCCTTCGGTCTGAGCTCCAGTCTCCCCGACAGATCCGGAGCCATACTAGGGTTTTCCCCCAATTCTGTGAGCAATGGAGGCCAGTGCGGGTTTAGTTGCAGGATCTCACAACAGGAATGAATTGGTTGTCATTCGCCGTGAAGGAGAATCTGGCGTGAGTTCATCAATCCTCTGTTCTTGTAGTCTAGTTTTTCGGCATTGCGTTTTTTTTTTCCTTCTTCTGTGGTGGTTGATCTTCGACAGTAAATCTGTGTCTTCTTGTTGCAGCCGAGGCCGTTGCAGCAGCTAAGTGGGCAAATCTGTCAGATTTGTGGTGACGATGTTGGACTTACTGTGGATGGAGAACTCTTCGTGGCTTGCAACGAGTGCGCCTTCCCTATTTGCAGGACTTGCTACGAATACGAAAGGAGAGAAGGAAACCAAGTCTGCCCACAGTGCAAAACTAGGTTCAAACGTCTCAGGGGTAAGGGAATCCAACCGATTCTTTGTTTTCGGATGGTCTTCTTCCTAGATCTAACGAATTACTGGAAATTCATTCACACAGGTTGTGCTAGAGTTGCCGGCGATGAAGAAGAAGATGACACCGACGATCTTGAGAATGAGTTTAGTTTTACCGGGAGGGATAAACAGGATATGCAGTATCTTGCAGAGGCCATGCTTCAGGGCCACATGAGCTATGGTCGGGCCGGCGATTCAGACCTTCCTCAAGTTGTTCATACAATGCCTCAGCTTCCTCTACTTACCAATGGCCAGATGGTACCGTCCCTACAAAATTTGCTGCTCATTGTTGTTATATTTATTGACTTTCTTGCTCATGTTTTTGATCGGTAAATGGATTTGTGGAAAGTGTGTTTGTTATTGATCGTGTGCTGCGAAAATCTAATTTTGTCAGTAAAATTGTTTAGTTCTCTTCTTTTAGTTGGTTATTTTCTTCAATGCCTTGTGCTTTCTGGTCTAATTCGATATGAAATTCTTCTACAGTAATAATAATGATCTTAGCTTTGTTGCAGGTTGATGATATACCTCCCGAACAGCATGCTTTGGTCCCTTCTTTTATGGGTGGTGGAGGGAAAAGGATCCATCCTCTTCCTTTTACAGATCCTAGCCTTCCAGGTACTTTGATTTTGCTTATTGACCGGTTTGTCTTTGTTCATCTTGCTGAATTCGCACTTCTTAGATGCAGGGGAGCTTTCCCCTTCGTAGATCTGATCTCATTCTCTGTTTTTTTTTTTGTTGATCAAAACTCAAAACTCCCACATGAAAAAAAAAAATTATCTTTTTGCAGTGCAACCCAGATCCATGGATCCTTCCAAGGACTTGGCTGCTTATGGTTATGGAAGTGTGGCTTGGAAGGAGAGAGTGGAGAATTGGAAGCAGAAGCAAGAAAAATTACAAGTGATGAAAAATGACATTGGCGGCAAAGATTGGGACAATGATGGGGATGGGCCGGATCTGCCCTTGTAAGCACTCGATCTCTCATATCTTTTAATTCCAAGGATAGTTCTTATTGTTGATATTGTAGTGATTTGGTTGCTTGTGAACTTACTCATGTCTATCAGCTTCATTACTCTTCTTTGGATAGTTCCATTTGGGGGTGGGGATTAAACTAACGACCTAGAGAATGCACTCTTTAAAATCCTAAAGAAAGAAAGTGCTTTCTCCTAGTAATGATATACTGTAGTTGGTTGTGGAAATTGGCTTTTCTTTCTTGTATGTTAGTTCATTCCATATTTTCTCTAATTATAGGAAGTGCTAATTGGCAACTATGCTCCTCTCGTTATCTACACCTGATTATGAAATACTGAAATTTTCAATGACCTTGATTTCTCTCTACGCAGGATGGATGAAGCTAGACAACCATTGTCGAGAAAGTTGCCTGTTCCATCAAGCCAAATCAACCCATATCGGATGATCATCATTATCCGGCTTGTAGTTATTGGCTTCTTCTTTCATTACCGAATCATGCATCCTGTGAAGGATGCTTATGCATTGTGGCTTATATCCGTTATTTGTGAGATCTGGTTTGCCGTTTCCTGGATTCTTGATCAATTCCCTAAGTGGCTCCCTGTTGATAGGGAAACTTATTTAGACAGACTATCCTTGAGGTCAGTGCTTAGTCAACCTTATCATTTCTGTGCTTGCAATCCATTTATTTAATTAATCTGAAAATCCTGATACATCTCCTCTTCAGGTATGAGAAGGAAGGCCAGCCTTCTCAACTCTCTGCAGTTGATATGTTTGTGAGTACAGTGGATCCTTTGAAGGAGCCCCCTCTGGTGACTGCAAACACCGTTCTGTCCATTCTTGCTGTGGATTACCCTGTTGACAAAATTTCTTGCTATGTTTCTGATGATGGTGCTGCTATGCT
>JAUPMG010000014.1:109541-121592 GCA_031762675.1 Pachysandra terminalis | reverse complement strand
CAGCTGACTTAATCTGTTGGTGTCCCCAAACATACCCCTAAACGAATATCAGCACTGGTCTTCCTCCAGATTTGTGGCGTAAGATTGCAAATTAATCATTCAGCTTCAACATCTAACATCTAGAGACAAATAAACAAATGACAAATTCATGTATCTTTACATTTTTCAGCAAAGCCTATAGCCCCCAATTAAGTGAAACCACAGTTACGTAATTTCTATACAATGTGTAAAAATGAAATCAATAATAATTGAAAAATAAGAAAGAAATGGTTGATTTGACGAAATCCAGAGCCTCCTTCCTCTCAAACACAGTTTCTTGAATTAAATTCTTCTCATTAATTCAAAGTATAGCTCACATTTGACCCAAACTTAAAGTCTTTTTTCGTGTATATTGCTATTCAAAATAAAGCAACTTACCTAATCTATTAGAAATTAACAACTGAATCAAACCTATACTAACAGATTCTACTAAACATCCTAATACATTTAATATACTCAATCTAGTTAAGAAAGCTGCCCAACCACACTCCTCCCCATAAGAACAACCTAGTCCTAAAGGTAGAATATGACATTTCTCAAATGATTGGTTTTTCACATATATTGGTCCTCCATTGATCCAGAAAAGTACTGTGCATGGCGTTCATGATTTGAAATGACTATCTCATCACAGTCAAAGCATAATCCTTTCTCCCTTCTCTCCATCTCTGCATGTTTCAACTTTTTGAACGAGGAGATGGTTCTAAAGGGCCTGATGAGATTGGAAATCCACCTTTAGCACTCCTCATACAACTGGGCTAAAGGCTTTTAGTAGGCCCTCATAATTCAGATTTATCCTTTAAACTGTTTACAATCATACAGACAGGAAAACCTGTGATCAAACTCTGTTATGCAGCATTTAGAAACTGTTATTTAGAAATGGTCTAATACTCCCCCTCAAGTTGGCGTGTGGCTGTCAAGAACACCCAAAAATCAGCTAATTGATGCTTGGTCGAAATATAGGCAGTACGAAGGAGACCAGAATGTATCTTCTCCCGAACGAGATGGCAATCAATCTCAATGTGCTTAGTTCATTCATGGAAGACAGGATTAGCAGCAATATGAAGGGTAGCCTGATTGTCACAGAACAAGAGGGCAGGTTGAGGGTGTGAAACGCCCAAATCACAAAGGAGGTAAAGCAGTGAAGTAATTTCCAAATTGGCATTCGCCATAGCACGGTATTCAGCTTCAGCAGATGAGCGAGAGACAGTTGTTAGCTTCTTGGTTTTCCATGGGATGGGAAAGTTCCCTAACATGGTGCAGTAACTAGTGAGTGACCGTCGAGTTTCAGAACAACTTGCCCAATCAGAGTCACAGTAGACTTTCAACTGAAGTGGACTTGTGCAAGAAAGGAGAAGACCTTGTCCTGGTGTTCCTTTCAAATATCTAAGTACTCAAAGAGTAGCATCTAAATGAGGTTTTCTTGGTTGATGCATGAACTGACTGAGTTTATGAACTGAATAGACAATGTCGGGTCTGGTTATGGTGAGATAGATAAGACGGCTCACAAAACGGTGATAACGAGCCAAATCATCCAAAGGAGGACCATCTGTAGATGGAAGCAAGTTCTGTTCCATTGGAAAATCAGTTGTCCGTACCCCAAGCAGACCCATATAACCAAGAATCTCTAGAGTGCACTTTCGTTGTGCAGATAAATGCCATTACGAGTGCGGGCACTTTCAATACCGAGAAAATACTTAAGCAGACCAAGTTCTTTCAAATGGAACCGGCTATGAAGAAATGACTTCACATCAGCTGTTGAAGTAGGATCATTACCGGCAACTATGATGTCATCAACATAAACAAGGACCACTGTAAAGGAGGCACCCTCACCACATGTGAACATAGAATAATCGGCTTTAGATTGTTTAAATCCACCATTGAGAAGAGCGCTTGAAAATATTGAAAACCAGTTTCGAGGTGCCTGTTTGAGTCCATAAAGAGACTTGTTAAGACGACAAACTTGATCCTCCCCCTGTCTAGCAAATCCTTGTGGAATGGTCATATACACTTCCTCAGCAAGATCACTGTGGAAGAAGGCATTATGAACATCGAGTTGATGAAGTTCCCAATTAAGAGTGGCGGCAACAAGTAAGCAACAAACAGTAACTAATTTTGCCACAGGTGCAAAAACCTCATGAAAGTTAATGCCTTCTTGCTGATTATAGCCTTTGGCCACAAGCTGAACTTTATAACGCTCAATAGACCATTGGACTTGTACTTTATTGTGTAGACCCATTTACAACCTATGGATTTCTTGCCCTATGGTAATGGAGTTAGAGTCCAAGTGTTATTTTGCTCTAATGCACAAATTTCAGCAGCCATGACATCACACCATTTCGGGTCCTTCATAGCCTGATTAAAGATAGTGAATTCTGAAAGAGAGGGGATTGCTACAAAAAATGCACGGTGAGGTAGACATAACTTGGAGTAAGAAAGAAAATCAGAGATGGGATAAGATCTGCCTTTCTTAGACATTGCCATCGAATCCAAAGATGGAGCAGAACAATTGAGTAGCAAAGGAAGTTGTGAAAACGAGTAGAATGCTGTGGGACACGAGATGAACGACGACGAGTGGAAGGGTTGGGTAGAGGATTGTCTACTAATGGTGAGTCATCTAAGGTAGGAACAACTGTGTTTGGTTGGTTGAAGGTAGGAGCAGGTGAACTAGATCCATGAGGTTCAGAATTCAAGGTGTTAATAGGTGGTGAAGTAAAGGGATCTGGTAGTGAAACGGGTATAACAAATGAATAGTTTTGATCTGAAGAGGTTTTGAAAGGAAAAATATCCTCATGAAAGATGACATCCCAGGAAGTGAAGATTTTTCGTGAATCTAAATCAAACATTTTATACCCTTTTTTACCAAATGGATAGGCCACAAAGATACAAGGTATAGCCCCAAGGGTCAAATTTTGTGCGATTGCCACTTAGAGTTGTGGCATAGCAAAACACCCAACCACCCGCAAGTGGATATAGATAGGTATAGCATGGAAAAGTACTTCATACGGGCTCCGACCTGAGAGAAGTGGGTAGGGGTGCGATATTAATAAGAAACACAACAGTCAAAATACACTCTCTCCAAAATGTGATAGGCAAATTAGCTTGAAGCGGAGAGCACGAGCAATATTGAGTAGGTGATTGTGTTTTCGTTCAACACACAGTTTTGTTGTGGTGTGGCAACACAACTGTGTTGATGAACAACACCCAGGCCTTGAAAGAATGTGATTGCATATCAAATTCAACAACATTGTCAGTTCGGATTTGTTTCATTTGACTGTTGAATTGGGTCTGAACTAAAGAGAAAAATGACCGTAAAGGGTGTCTAGTCTCAGTTTTATGGCGCATTAAATAAACCCAAGTACATCTTGGAAAATCATCAACAATGGTTAACAAATAATGTGCTCTTGAAATAGAGGGTGGAGGAACCTCTCCATATATCACAATGTAATATTAATTGAAAAGGTTTTGTAGGGGATATAGATCTTGAAGGAAAAGGAAGGCAAGTTTGCTTAGCAATTGGACAAACATCACAATGATTATTATCAGAAATAAAAATATTAGAGACAGATTTCGCTAAAGTTTTAACGGATTATAAGAAGGGAGCCTATGCCAAAGTTCTGAGGAATGCTTGGTAGTAGCATAGTTGATAACAGGATTGATGGTGGAGGTAGAAAAATAAAAAAGGCCATTGCATTTCTTACCGGCTCCAATCATCTTCTTCGAAGCAAGGTCCTGAAAGATGTATGAATCAGGAAAAAAAAATCACTAAACAATTCAAGGCACGAGTAAGCTTGCTAACAGAGAAAAGATTAAAACTAAAAGTGGTAACACACAGGACATCATGTAGTGTTAGAGAGGATGAAAGTGAAACTAATCCCATATGAGAAACAGATGCAAGATTGCCATTGGGTAATTTAATAGGCTCCATAGAGGGGTATGAAGTAGTAGAAAAAAGGGGTGTGGTGGAATTGACCATATGGTCAGTAGCACCCGTATCAATGATCCAAGGCAAAGGTTGGTTAGAGGCAGAGAGACAACGAGAAGTACCTGCAAGGTTTGTGGTTGATTGTGAAGTACCTACTTGGTGTGCCATTGGCTGAGAATTACTGGCATTAAGAAGTGCTAAAAGTTGATGACACTGATCTAGTGTGAAAGACATGCTGGCTTGAGTGGAACCCAGAGTCTTCGCAGAAGGGACTGTGGTCTGACTGGCAGTTGGCTGGTTTCCACTCTAGTACAATGTATAATCCGGTGGGTAGCAATGTAAAACATAGCATTTATCAATAGAATGATCTACCCAGCCACAATGGTTACAAGTGGGGCATTCACGACAAAAATTGTGAGATTGACCACTATTATGTGTCGATGTTGTTGATCAATCGGCTGATCTAGCAATGAGAGCGGCTGATTCTGTTGGTTGAGGACACTTGAGTGCAGCCTCATGTTGCTTCTCTTCTTGCAATACCAAAGAATAAACTTTGTTGATGAAGGGAAGGGGGTCAATGAGCAAAATTTGTCCTCTAATAGCCGAATAGGATTCATTGAGTCCCATCAGAAATTGCATAACATTTCCTTGGTGCTGATAATAAGAGAATCTTCAAGGCCTCACATGTGCAGGTAGGCAAGGAATGATAGGACGAAAGTTCATCCTAATAACCTTTTAAGTTAGTGAAATACGCTGCAATCAATAATTGTTCTTGGGAATGAGATGCAATGGTCTTCTGGATTGGAAATATCCTTGGTGCATTGCTTTGAGAAAATCTCTCTTTGAGTTCAGTCCAAACTTCATATGTTGTATCAGCATAAATCACATGAGATGCAAGATCTTTTGACAGAGAGTTCAGTAGCCAAGATAACACCACGTAATTAAACGTTACCATTGAGAAAAGGAGGGATCAGTTTCTAATGGCTTTAGAATGGAACCATTGACAAATCCCAATTTGGCTTTGCACTGAGAGCCATACGCATCGCACGGCTCCAAGTGGCATAGTTATTGCCATTCAATGGCTGAGACACAAGAAGTGTACCTGGATTATCAGAATGATGGAGATAGAGGGTATTAGAAGCATCAACGGAAGAATCATTGCTTACTTTCCCAACAAAGAATGAAGAGTCATTGGTAGCCGTGAAATACTGGATTGGACAAGCAACTTATTTGCAGGATATTATGCTAGAAATGCAGCAAGAAAAAGAATGAAAGAGAATTGTTTAAGGCTTTGATACCATGAAAAATTCAGCGTTCAGTGAATTCTCTGTATCTATCATTGAGATTTCTGAATATATATATACAAAAGGTTTACATATGAGATCCCTTGATTGTAGGGATTCAATCCTAACTAAATAGATACAAATCTACTAATCTAGAAACTTCCTAATATACAATGTTCAACATTTAGAAGTTGTTACACAGCATTTAGAAACTGCTATGTAGATATGGTCTAATAGATTCTTTCCATGTTACCAACAATGATAATGATTCCTTAGCCAAACAACTGTTTTCACATTAGATTTCCTAAATTTGTGCAAGCCCATTGATACCATTGTATTGTTTCTCAAAGTGAAAGGAGACTAACTGAACTATTTGTTCATTCGGAATGCTGTTGTTGTTCAATACTCACTTGCAAGACAGATCCAATTGATTAGATTTTCCTTGATGTAGGTTGTGTCTACAGAGGTGGCAAAATTCCAAGGAGTTCGAAGCCAAGGAAGGATATAATTGGGAATCACTCAATTAGTTTATGGTGGAATTAATAAACATCATGTATGCAGAATAACCTTTCTCCTAATAATTATTCAACCTGCTCCAAAACCAATTTTTTATACAGGCCACACTTGCAAGGGAGGAAAACTTCTAAGCATTGTCAAGCAAACAAAGGAAATAATCGGGACTCACCTGACCGGTTTAAGGCGAAAATGATTGATGCTAGGGGGAAAGAATTACTCCTACAGCGGATCCACTCATCATCAACAATAAGTTGGGAGTTCAAAACACAAACTCATTCCATCATCCCAATCTATCAAAAACCATATCTTTAGTCCAAAAATGTGCATTTTAAAAATTTTTAACAGGCTCCATCAAGGTCTTCTTGGTCTTCCTATAGCCCTTTTACAACCTTCAGTATGGACCCTCATGTACCTTATCACAAGTGCCTCACTAGTAGGGGTGCAACTTGGGTCGGTTAAAACCGAAACCGAACCGACCCAAACCGACTTCGGTTCGGTTTGGGTTGGGTTTTCATAAATTCGGTTCGGTTTTGGTTTTGGAAATTCTAAACCGAATCAATTTGGTTCTGTTTTGGGTTTATATCCCAGTTAAACCGAACCGAACCGAAACCCGAACAGAAACCTAACATTTTACTACACTTTTCTAAACCGAACCGAACCAAACCGAAACTCAACATATTAATACACTTATAAACCGAACCGAACAGAACCGAACCAAACCGAAAACCAACATATATAAGTAAGTGTGAAAAATATGTAAGGGGGAAGAATCGAACCATTGACCTAATCTAAAGGAATACAAGCCCTTGACCATTAGACCAATCACTTGTTGATGAATTACACTGATATATATATATATATATATAATAACCTTAGGGGTGAAACTTGTAGAGTCATTTTACCAAAAAAAAAAACTTGTAGAGTCCCACATCAGTTGGGGATGAAAAAATCCCCCAACCGATGCATTATAAGTAGAAGTTTCACTTTTACATTCTTGAAGAAGTTAAACCGGATTGGTTTTACCATTGGTCTAATTACTTTGTTATAACCTAAAAAGGTAAAGCGGACCGGTTTATTATTGATCTAATTTTTTGAAATTAATTTTTTATTATTATTATAATATTTTTAAAATATAAAATAGTAATAAATAAAAAAAAATTGGGTTTGGGTTTAAAAATTATAAACCTAACCTGTACTAAACCAAATCGAACCAAAAAATTTCGGTTCGGTTTGGTTTGGGTTTTGGGTTTGTTAAAAAATTTCGGTTCGGTTTTTGGGTTAGGGTTTTTGGTTTTAATTCGGTTCGGTTCGGTTTCGGGTTGATGTGTATTGATTTCGGTTTGGGTTTGGTTTCAGATCAACCCGGACCAAACCGAACCGAGTTGCACCCCTACTCAATAGGTCCCCATTTACTTGTTCAAATCCTCTTAATCTAGTTTATCTTATCTCCCGTTGGGGATACTCCTAGACACTCTCAAATATGTTCATTCCTTATCTTATCTTTCTTAATATTTCCATATATCCATTCAAACATCCCCATCTTAGCTACACTCATCCTATGAATATGTTATTTCTTGGTTCCCTAAAATTCTACTTAATACATCATAGCAAGCCTAACAATCTTGTAAAGTTTTCCTTGTAGCTTGAATGTAACATGGCAATCACATATCTCCCCAAAAATGCCTTCCCACTTAAGCCACCTAACTCTAACAATCCCAAGATGATAGATGTGGTAACTTTTTGGGAATATACTGCAAATATCTTTGCAGGTTGCTAACTCATGCCTCTTAAGAAGGAAAAAGTAGACTTTGCTTCAGTTTAGTCCACTCTTAAACGTCACTCAATGTTCAACTATATTTTGAAAGAAAGTAATTCCTAATATAAGATCCTAAGTCCTCATAACTCTATTTATCAAAATCCCATCTTTTGAGTCTCTATTCTCATGATTTTTTTGCAACTAACAATAAAGAGTGGGCAATTCCATGCATACTAACTCTTTTCTAGGTAGTTAAAATACATTTATAATTGTTGGGTTGTCACTCTTTGTGGGTCCATAAATTGTACTTTCTTTAGGAATAATTTTCTAAGTTGGTTTAATAGTAGTAATGGATGTTATGGATTTCCTATGGGAAAGTAATTTTTGAGTTTCAAAAAAAGGGTTCTCAAGCCTAGATTTTTAGAGAGAGAGGGATTCTTTCCTTGGTGAGAGCTCTTCATTATGGAGATATAGAGTTTTCTCCTTTAGGGAGGTGTCTCCATTGTTGACAAGTTTTTGGGGTGCATCTTGGTGCTCTTTGGAGTAGGTTTTTTTTCTCTTGGACGGATTCAGATGGTTGCTTCTCGTTATTAGACTCTTGTTAAAGATGAACTCTTTGGGTTGTGAGAGTATGATTCTTGTTAAGAGTGTAACTCTTCTCAGCTCTAGGCTTTAGTTGGTGTTTTGTTTTGGTTTCAGTATTTGGTGTGGGCTTCTAAGAATAGTTTTGAACATGTAATTTCCATTTTAGTGAAAGTTCTTGATCATCTTCGCATGCAGATGTAATATGGTTTTGGGTGAACCACTACAATCTTATGTTGTAGTTTGGCAATTCTTTTCTTTATTTTCATTGGTTAATTTTCACACACTACATAACCCATAATCAAGAAATTTTGTTCAACATTTGGTATCAAAGCCAGGTTTAGGGTTTTGCAATGGTGGTGAAAGTTTAAAATCTAGGCTATGATGGAGTGTTCTCTTTGTGGTTATAGTATTTAGGGCAAGTTTTGGAGAACACTTTTGTACTATAATCTCCATTATGGTAAAAGTTCTTGGTCATCTTTCATGCAGATGTAGCCATGTTTTGGTGAATAACATATGTCTCGTGTTATGTTTAGCTATTTCTTTTCTTTACTTTTGGGGTTATTTTTCACACATTGCATAACCCACAATGGGAAAAATTTTCCATAACAATAGTGGATAACAAATAAAAGACTCAGCCATCTAAGACATTCAAACTAGCATTCTCTAAGACTAGATCCATTGCAAACTTCAAGTACCCATGCAATCAATATTTACTCAATCCTACATAAATGAGTAATTGGGTGTTAATGGCTGTCTATTTCGATCCCCATTGGGCTGCTACATTATTCCCCATTTAAATTTGGAAAAATCAAGTCGAATAGATCTAGGTTGTACTATCAGCAACAGCAAATCAGGCATCAGAGTATGTGGTACTTTCGCAGATTGTGCTCCATTTGATATCTCTTCAAAGATTTGATCACACCGCCATGGATGAAAGGATCTGCAGATCTCGTCCACAAGCTGATCTTACTGCTCTCGACTCTCCTATATCTATTCAAGTTCTTGCCTATGCACAACGAGGATTTCACCTCATTGACATCAGACTGTTTTGTTTTTTTGTTTTTTGTTTTTGTTTTGAGGGTGCAGAGGCAACCAGGATAGATTGAGATGCATTGGCACAAAAGCGATTATGCGTCATCGATGTGGAGAAATGAATAAGGAAAACGTGCAGAGCATTCCAACCACCAGCCTAAATTGTAATCGCAGCCGTTCCAGTAGTGCAACATCATCATCGGCAAGAGGGGAAGAATAAAGAATGGTGAAAGAGGGAGAGGATAAAATAGGGAGAGCCCCCTAATGGGGTCCGTTAATGAATATGAGAGAGAGAGCGAGAGAGACAGAGAGAGAGAGAGAGAGAGAGAGAGAGAGAGAGAGGCAACCCCTAATGGAGTGCGTTAATGAATATGAGAGAGAGAGAGAGAGAGAGAGAGTCAAAAGACCCCCTTAATCTCTAATAGTGTAGTAAATATAGGGTGACGTGAAGAAGGACTGATGTTAGCTGTCCGTAGGGTTGATGTCACAACCTCATCCTTGCCTCATATTAGGTCCAATAGTTGAAGTGCATTTAGCGACCAGTAAGTCATATGCTGTCGACTCGTAGGCTGTTTTGTGCCCACTTTGTATTTTTGTCTCATTTTTGGCCACCAAATCTATGATGTAATGTAACTAGGATAGCCAGTTACGCAGATGTGATCAATAGATAATGACATGTGCCTAATTGCGAGCTAGTCGGAGAGAGTCAAAAACCAGGTTCCAACAACAATAGCACCAACAAAAATTGAAAAATACGAATGAGGGGAGGGCTGATTCGAGTAAACTAGGACCTCCCAACTCTCGCATAGAGGTCATTTAATTAATTTCTTCTCAAAATTCAAAAGACGACTTCCGCCTCACTTTATAACTTATATCTAACCCACCCTAAAGTTTCTACATGCATCTCTCTATTCAGGGAAAGCAATAACAGCTTACCTAGTATATTAAGAATCGCATTCAATTCAAATCTCTACTCACAATATCTGAACATTATAATATATCTGAAGTATTAGTTCCTAAGATATCTAATAGCATAACCTAATTAACTTACCCAACTGTTTCGATAATGTCATAGGCATATGTTCAGAAATTGGCAAACCCAAAAGCTCACGCATCTTAAAGTAATAACATGATGATCATTTGAAAAAATGTTATGATTATTGATGGGATCTGTATAAGATTATAGAGAATTAGTAAATATGTTACAAACAAAAACAGAAAAATCAAAACCAAATAATAGAGATGCATATCAATCAAATAAAAAATAAAAAATGCCTTGTTCCAACTAGCTGATGTTGGCAGCATGAATTCTAACCGTTCAAACCTATCAAATGCCACTACAATACAGATGATAAAAGGAAGTAAAAAAAAGTTTAAAAAATCAAATTACAAGATAGGTTGGATTGAAATTTCCAAATGATTATTATCAACTTATGTTTAGAATGACAAAAGGTTGGGAATGGAATATTCTCCAAATGGTATTATTAAGTCATAGATGATAGAACTTTACCAGGCCATATGCTTGAGGTGACGCCACCTCTAATATGGAAAGATGATATATTGGATCAGAATGGGTGATAATGTAGCTAGCAAATTTCCCGTATGCCATGCCTGTTGCCGCACCAATGAAGAGAGATGGTGCATAGTAGCCCCCCACTAATCCAGAAGCTCGGCACACAGAGGTTGCTACTATCTTGGCTCCTACCAGCTGAAGCAATAAATCGGCAGACAGGCCTTTAACAAATGGCCTTGATTCAATCAAAATGTCAACATTCTGAAAACCCCAGTAAAGAGTCTCCGGATATGCTAGAGCTATCAGCCCAACAATGAAGCTAGCCATTACAGGAAGTATGGCCTTGGTTATTCCTGTGGCTTTGTGAATATTTTCAACAGCAGTCAGTGCATAAGATGTGCACCTAGATAAGGTCAACGAAACCAACCCGCATAGGATACCCAGCAAAAGATACAGGGGAAGTTCTGAAGAAGTAATGTAATCACATTGATACAATCAGATACTTTATATTTCAAAGCAGATTCATTTTTTTTTATCACTTATTTAAATAGTTAAATTCCTTCTAAGTCATCTCGAATTGCTTTGACAATATCCAAGGTATACTAAAAAAAGGATCTTGGTTTCGTTGGCATCCAGATTGATCAAAGAACTTAACAAAACTGAATAAAAGGACCGTAACCCAGTATAGGTCCCATTGAAGTAGGGTCCTAGGAGAGGTGGACCGGCAACAGACCTAACCTTTGGCATTTTTGGGTAAAGTGAATGTCAAACTCAAACCCACGTTTTCACGCTGGCAACCCAAGGTTTTGACCGTCACCCCAAGTGACGGTCCCTAACTTAAAAAAAATGAAAACCAAGATAATTAGGACTTTTTAACAAAAAATTGTAATGAAACAATTGAGAAACAGAACATGATAATTTACCACTTGGAGAACGGAAATCATATTCTGGGACCTTGAATGCAGGTTCGGAACCAAGACCAATTTCAGACACTACAGAAGCTATTACTGCACTGAGTATAACCATTGAAGTTGTATTTGTAAGAGATGAGGATGAATCTGTTGGTGATGGCCACAAGACTGATTCCACAGCAAAAAAGCAACCAGCTACAGCAGCATTGAAACCTGTGAAGGCATAATGATAAGTACCAAAATGAAAATCATGGTAATTGGTGACAAATGATAAAAATATCTCTACTCTCTGGGTTGATTTGTATTCATTGTCTGCAATAAGATTATTTGCAAATATGAGACCTAATTACAAATCGGTGGATTAACTAAAGACTATTTAAGTCTCATCATAAACTACATGAAATGTGAAAGAACAATTGTGAAAGAACAATGTATCATGCTGTCATGGCATCTGAATTGAAATGTAATTATGTAACTACAGCTTTGTAAGTCAT
>JAUPMG010000014.1:99066-109441 GCA_031762675.1 Pachysandra terminalis | reverse complement strand
CTAATACCCCACATAATGCCTTGGGTTTAGACTGTCATTTGGGGATTTGACTTTATGACCCTTCTAGTCCTATGAGAAGACAATATAATTGTGCCCAAGCTAAGAGTGAACCCACATAGGGAACCTATATAGCCTTGAGGGATGATGATGAGTACCTAGGGGATCCGTAGGTTGCTACAAATCCTAGAGTCAGCGATGCCATGTTCTGTCGGGTGGCGAATATGTACGATTCCCTGAGGGATATCGCAGGTTGCTGCAAGTCTTGGCCAGGGACCCGTGATCAAAAATAAGAGGGGGAACTACTAGGTTGAAATCCCTTAAAACTATGCTGTACACAGAGTAATCCTACTCCAAGGTCCGAAGGGGGGTGACTTCAAGTTGCTGGAGCACCTTGGGGTGAATTCAAGTTGATGGGACACCCTAACTAGAGATTAGGATCACATGATATCATACACAGTTTTACACCTAGACAGCGTTTACATTTCTGTACTGCATGTGCTACCATGATATTAGTGCTAGCGCCTCTTGTATGACGCAAGTGGTCTAATTCTCATACTTAAAACGATGCATATAGTGTAGGATAAACTGACCACTGAGTAATACCCTGTGAGGCTGGGAGAGAACTTTATATCATTTAGTTATAGTTGAATGCCACAACTGTACACCACTTGCACCTATCTGTATACTACACAGTGCTCACTGTCACACACTGCCCAAAATGTTGGAACATGAATGAATACACTTCATCGTAGGTTTACTCATTCGGGCTTCCAACTTATGCCTGTTGTTTAACATTTTTCAGGTTTAAAAGCTTAGACACAAAGAGAGAAACCGGAATGAGTAGCGCACTCTAGTAGATTATGTAATTTAGTCTAGATATAGACTTTATATACCTAGAGTTTGTAGATTTTAGTTCAAGGTGTATTTAGTTACTTATATCTTACTAGAACTGTTAGAACTTTCGCTTATGATGTGATTACTGTTAGCCACACTCGTAGGAATACGGGGTGAAGGTTGCACTTAAACTGGAAAACCTATAAAATCGGGAATTTCCGGTTTGGGTCGTGACAAATGTCCCCACTGGATCTTCACCAAGGGTATGGTCTTGGTCCTCAATACTTGCTATTTCCTGTCTAAAATGAGTATCGGTTGCTCAACATAGGACACGTCTTCACAAAGTTGTATCTGGCTCCAATCTAACACATGCGTAGGGTCTGGCTTGTACTTCCGTAACTGTGACACATGGAACACGTCATGGACTGTTGAAAGCTGTGGCGTCAATGTAACTCGATATGCCACTTTTCTGATATGTTCAAGCAATTCGAAGGGTCCAACGTAGCGTGGAGCTAACTTTCCTTTCTTGCCGAATTGTATCACTCCCTTCATAGGAGAAACTTTCAAGAATACGTGGTCACCAACCATAAACTCGAGATCTTTCCTCCTCCGATCCACATAGCTCTTCTGCCGGCTCTGCGCTGTCTTCTGTCTCTCACGATTGAGTTGCACTTTTGTTGTAGTCTCTTGAATAAGATATGGTCCAAGAATACTTGTCACGACCCAAAATTAAAGGAAATTCACGTAAGAATCCCTTAGGTTCAAACCGCGACTCTCACCCCATATCCCTATGGAGTGGAAAGTAATATGAGCCAAACCATAGAAAGATCATGTAAGACTTTATAAATTACTTTTACTGGAATTAATCAAATAATTACTAAGTCTATTACATCCAAAACAATCGAGTTAAACACAGCAAAAAATAAATAAAGAAATAGCCTATTCTCATGTTTTAAAACAAATCCCTATTAACTAACTTATTACATAAATTCAAGTAAATAATCCCTACTACATATTCTACTAAAATAAGCAAACAAATCCTAAGTATGTCTATTATCTTCATCTTTGTCTTGGTATCTACCTTGATCTCCATGGTTCTGTAATCTACTGACTAAAGATCCTGAAATGTTTGCTCATGAGTCAGCTACACTTAGATCAGTAAATAAATCAATTAAACAGTATTTTAGATTGGAATAGGGTCAAAGCCACTCTCCAATGATAACTCATAGTCTAAAACAGAATATATGTAATGATGTAATAAACATGATATGCAATGTAATGCAATGCAATATGAATGCAGGTTCAGTTATTAATGAATGCAGTGCATGCTCATGCAACAATGAAAAGGTTGATCACCAAGTGTGATCCATGCAAATACATATGTTGTGCAAACATGCATGATGTTTAGAATTCGAATTATGTAACCCCCACACTAGACCAATCAATTACTAAGCAAGACGTCTTCTCGAATCATCCCCCCATACAGAGCCACTCTTAGTAGGATATTCTATATGCGCATCATAGTTTTGAGGGGTTTCGACCAAGAGGGAACAATTCTCCCACTTATTTTCAGTGAGTCTTACATAAAGCGAATGCCAACAAAATTTCACTCAACATCCGTTACGTATAATAATACATTATTGAGATGAGAATAATGGGGTAATATTGGGACGGCCAAATCCCTTAACCAAAATAATCAGTCAATCCAGGACTTCCTCACCATAGAATGATATTCAGAATCATAACCACTCTCAGTTAAATCAGTACCTTTAACTGATGTGAAGGTCTGATGGTATAGTCAAGCACATGACTAGAATATGGCCATTGATGCAATCAGGCTATGTTGTGCACGTGTAGTGATTGTGCACATTAACTAAACACATATTTGGTGTACAATAGTGAAACAAGACTAAGTGATCAATATGAATTCATAAAACATGGTATTCAATTCAAGTTCAATTATGCATAATAAATGATAAATGATAAGTACCTAGTACTTACTCTCTTTACCTGTTTATTCATGTTTATTAATCTTTTTTGCTATGTTTAATTGAGACAATTGATATGTTTATTTGTCTTTTCAGGTTAGGTGAAGATGGGAGAAAACAGGCTTAAAACAGGCCTAAATGAACCGAAAAGAGAAGAAAGCCAAAGCTGAAGATGAAGAGCAAGTCAAACTTCAGCCTTGAAGATGAAGAGCATCTTAAAGGTCTTTTGGGTGCTTTCCAGTTCAGTCGTGATTTCTCGAAGTTTCTTTTCATTTTCAGCAACAAGAAATTCATAATTGATTGTAGCCCTCTTCATCGCTTCCTTTTCTTTGATAAGTTCAGCAACTCGCTCTTCCAGTGACTTATTCAATTTGCAGACCTTAATCCACTTGGTGTACATTTCTGTGTATGCCTTTTGAATAGCATCAATGCTCAAGTCTTCATCGTCGCTGCTGTACTCAGATTCAGAATCAATTTTGGCTGATTTAGAATCCTTATCGTCTGCCAAATTTGTTGCAGTAGTATTTGCAACATTTCTTTTAACAATATTGTCAGAAGCCTCTTGACTTGTGATGAAAATAAGTGCAACATGATTGCTCACATGCTCTTCATCATTTTCCTAACTGCCATCTGACTCTTCATCACTCCAGGTGGTGTTCAAAGATTTACCATTTTCCTTAGAGTGCATTGGCGCACTCATATTGAATATGTCCATAACCTTCATACTCCCGACACTGTATTCACTTGCCCTTTTTCTTAGCATCAAAAGGGTTGGCAGCAATCTTACTCTTCTGAAAGTTATTGATTTTTCCAGAATTAGAAGTTGTATTTCTCCTATTCATCTTCTTCAAAATTTTACTGAAATTCTTGGTTAGTAAAGCAAGAGCTTCAGACATATTTTTTTTGTCATCAAACTCTTCTTCTTCAATGGGACTATGAGCTTCAACTTAAAGAGCAATGCTTTTCTCCTTTTTATTTTACTTCAAATTCATCTCGAAGGTTTGCAATGAGCCAATTAATTCATCCAATCTCATATTGCTCACATCTTAAGGTTCTTCAATAGCCGTGACTTTGTATAAAAAAATTTCTAGCAATGACCTTAGAGTTTTTCTCACAAGCTTTGTCTTCAAATAGTTTTTCTCCAAGGACAAAGGCTTCATTAGCTATGTCACACAGCTTAGAATTAAAATCAGCATTTTTTTCATTCTCATGCATCCTCAAATCTTCGAACCTAGTAGCCAACATCTGGAGCTTTGAGAGCTTTATAGTCGTGATTCCTTCATGAGCAGTCTACAAGATATTCCATGCATCCTTGGCTGATTCGCATATAGAAATCAGCTTGAATTGATTTGTATTAATACCATTGAAGATGACGTTCAAAGTTTTTAAGTTGTTGTTGGCCAATCGGTCTTCATCAATGGACCAAGTCTCCTCATATTTGGAAATAACATTTCTCTCAATGTCCGTGGTGGTAGGATGAGTCTAGCCAATCAGTATTGTACGCCATGCTCTTTCATCAATCGCCTTGATGAATACTTTCATTCGAGCTTTCTAATACGAGTAGTTTATTCCATCCAGCAAAGGAGGATGTGAAACAGATCCTCCTTCTCTCATAAAATCTATTGTCTGCAAACACAGATCTTCTTCCAAAATCTCACCAAACTTGTTAGTGACCCGCTCTGATACCAATTGTTAGATCCGGTTTTAACAATTTAATCAATTTAAATTTTTATTATGTTAATTGAATTATCGTAAGCATAATAAAATCAGAACACAAGCAATTTTTACGAGGTTCAGTTTAACCCTACTCCTCCCAAATGTTGAGCAATCCAATAAGATATCATGATTACAATCACCAATTGGACTTGCACAAAATAAAGACTCCCTCTTGATTTTTGTCACCGTTGGGTTGAATCATCTTCTTGAATTCGTTCAGCGAACACCACTCGTTTTCTATTTCTGCATAGTTGAACTCTCTTCAATCCGCAGATTGTCTTCTCCCAAAGAACGTTTTACATGAACAACTCAAAGTATTGTTCTTGAACACCAGACGAGTTGCTTAACTCGCATTTGTTTAGAGATTAATATAGAGCAACAAACAGATCTGGTTCAAATCTCAGATGATGATGAAATTAGAATGTTGTAACATCTGTTGCAACATTAACTGTACGTGAGATATTATTCTATTTTCAAAAACAGAATCTCCTTCTCCATTTTAAACTGCTCTATCCTTTTAAGAGCCTTTCATAAAAATCTCTTCAACAAATCATAATCTCCTTATCAAATCAAAATCTCCTCATCCAATCTAAATACCATTGTATTTAGAAAATCGAAACCGAATCTAATTAAGTTGTGATTCAGTTCAACTTCAATTAGAATTCTTTCTTTTTTTAAACGATTGACCAATTGTAAATAATCTCCAGTAATATCCTAATTTCTCTCTCCTAAATCTTAGCTTGAATTTTGAATTTGAATATCGTTGCCATAAATGCCAACAAAAAAACTAACAAATATTAATATAACTCAAATAGATATTTTTAACATATATTAGTATAATAAGTATTGGGTACTTGATGGGTACCCATAAAGAACCGGGTATTTGTGGGTTCAGTTCTAAGACTAAGAGGGGATACCTCTAGACCCGGAACCAACAAAACCCGAAACCGTCCCTTATAATAGGGTTCGGTTCTAAGATTTGTTGGACCCGTCCCAAATCCGACCCGTTGACACCCCTAATCATGATAGGGATCAATGAGCTCTTGTGGGTCCCACTAAGCTGTACAAGTATTTAATTAGTTGAAATTAACTTTTATTTTTTAATTACTTTATTTGAGTTATATTAAGAATTTATGTTGTTTTAGAGAGAGAATTTGACCCCTATTAGCATGAATTGCAATGAGGTGGGTAACATGCCCCACCCCTAATGATTAGGTTTTGGTAATTCTTTGGTCGGGTTTGGTTTTGGGTTTGACTCGACCTATCCCGTTGCTATTAATTTATATGTTAATTATATATATATCATATCTAAAAAAATATATTTTATAAGTAAATATGTTTAAAAATTATAGATTTGACTTAAAAAAAAAACATTTATTTTTAATACATCCTACAATCCAGTTAAATTTACACCATCCCAAAACTGATCCGATGGAGTTACGAGCAGGTTTAATATCAGAAAGATTCCTTTAGGGGGTTATGGTTTGTCAAATCCCACCCTGTTGCCATCCCCTATCTATTGGGTTACTACTATAAGTCGGAGTCCCAATTTTAGAAGGTTTCTTCATTGTTTTAGGACTTTAGGAAGTC
The DNA here is from genome assembly GCA_031762675.1 of Pachysandra terminalis. Lineage (NCBI taxonomy): Eukaryota > Viridiplantae > Streptophyta > Magnoliopsida > Buxales > Buxaceae > Pachysandra > Pachysandra terminalis. The sequence goes on along the minus strand of JAUPMG010000014.1, from coordinate 103,313 downwards.
TATAAAACTATAAAGGTGTAGGGGGTTTACGCGGATTTATGTCAATTATAATTTTTTAAAACTTGCTTAATAAAAAATAAAAGATAATTCCAATTGTGGGACTTATTGGAACCCCCAAGGACGCTACATAATACATATATCCCTATTAATGAAATATTTTTGGACTGTATTTTATAATGATAATTTTGTAATTTATAATTTTGGACTGTAATTTATAGTGAAAATTTTGTAATTTGAGAGTCAATATGTTAAAACGTTGATCCCCTATGTTGAACCTTTTTCAACCCTCTAGTCTATCATGTGAAGACTAGCCAGTTAATTAAGCCGTTTATGTTGGACTGACCTGATATAGGTATTAAACAGACTAATCTAGGATGTGCAGTTGGAGTTATTTTTCAAGTAAAGCTTGTGAAAGAGAAGTACCACATTGCAGCATTCCTCCATAGTCCATATCCAGGTAGATTTTCATTCATCTTTGTGCAAAAGCCATGATGCAAGTTGAGTGCTATTATTACTAGCGTTGTTTGTTGGGATTGTAATCAGACCAGTAACAGGGTGAGGCCATTATATCATAATAAATGCAAAGCCATGTAATGGATTATTAGTGCAGAACTAGCTTGGACTATTAATGAGTTTATCAGTTTAAAGTTTCTTGGACTGTTTAGAGTGAATGAATCCAGGATATGCCATCCAAAAATGTCAAAGCGAGACTTTTTCCTCTTGTGATGAAAGATTGAAATGGGATGGTGTCATGCCTTCCCCTGTAAACTCACGCAAGATCAGTTTTAGTTGTACTGTTTCATTCCTCATTCGGAGTAAGTGATTAAACTTGGTCTGTTAAAGAGTGATTGAGGTGGATCACAAGGAATACTCATCACGTTAGGAAAATAAAATGGTTTTTCTATCCTCTTAACAAATGGTACGATATCACAATTCACAATAATGAATGTAACAGACCCTTCCTTCTTCTATTGTTCCAACTTCCAATGTAAATGTGGGAAAATATTTTCAATTCGCAAAGCGAAAACGTAAGTTAAAAGAATTGAATAAAACACCATATCCTAAGCAGACTAAATTCCCCTTGCGATCTAAGATTTTACATCCCCTGTTCCTCCCTCCCATCTCGTCTTCACTATATGGTTTCTTGATTTTCTATAGAAACTGAAAACATCTTTTACGCATTCCTACAACTGAAGCGGAAATTGCACAAAATTCTTCTGCTTTCTGACACGTGAGATTCAAAACTAGCTTTTGGACTCACCAAGCTCAACATCCTTCGTAGGACTGTTCTCAACCCCATCTTTCAATAGTCTAATATCCTCTTCTGTCAGACTGGTTTTCGTGTGAGCTATGATCTTGGCATTAGAACGCTTCTCAATTTCCACTGCCCAACTGTAAATTATCATACCAACAACTGCAAGAGCCATCCCCATTATATTTTTAAATGTCAGCTCTGAATCAAAGAGTAGCCAACCCAGCGTAAGGACGCAGACTGTTTTCATGTGGCCTAACACCTGGAACGAGACAGCTGAGAAGCGTCCGATGCAGAGGTACTGGCTCACATTGCAAAATACTGCTAGGGAGCACGAGAGGAGTATGAAGAACTGCACATTCCCAACATCCATCATATATAGTCTGCATTAGTTCTTTCTATATATATGGGAACTAGTAAAGACAAATTCAGTGATTGATGGTCTAGATTCAGGTTGAAAAAGACCACTCACAGTTGCACCTGAAGACAACTTATAGTTCGATATAAGTTTTCCATTGAGGTAGTAATCAATAAAAGGACCAAGCACAAGAAGGGAGAGGGCTTGTATTGGAGCAGTCTTGCTCAGCAGTTCAAAAGAGCCAATTGAGTACTTCTTTTGTAAGGAACCAATTGACTGTACAATAAAGACATGTCAGGTTAGAACTAGGAGATCATGAATTAACCTTATAGTCTATCAAGCAACATGAATAAGAATTAATTGAATAATATGTGTTGCTGGTCATAAGCTATGTTAACAACAGTGTTTTAAAAGGCATGCGAGGCTTATATGTTCCAAAGCTTGCCGCGAGGCAAGGCTCAAGAAAAATGCCTTGAAGGTTAAGTGTGAGACTTATGCTTTAAAGGCTTATCCAATGACGTCCACACCTTTAAATATAAGGGTAGAGGCTCAGGCCTCATGTCTTGACGCCGTCTCATGTCTCGGGCATATGTTATGTAAACTTAGTGTTATCTTCACAAAAATGTATAGAAAAGTCATTTCACAATTGGCAATTGGTAAAACAATAGTACTAAATTAAGAGAGAGAAAATCTACAATTAGAGCGCACACATATAGCCATTGTAAGCTCCTCTTCCAATTGAATGATGAGCTCTCCTTCCAATTCATCGAATCCAAGCAACCTTGCTTGAAAAATGTGTAGAATGCACCTGTGGGGAACCACATGCGGATCCTGCATGCAAAATTTAACTCCAATATGTGGTGTGACATCAAACCATGCATAAATAATGGAAGGCAAGGTGAATTCACTTTCTTCAGAAGAAAGAGAAATCTCATCTTCCACATTCTGACTAGCGCATCGTGCCAAGTGGCAGTATATTTTGGAATGAAATTATGTTGGCAAGGTCCTCCATATGAGGTGCCACACGTATGGGTCCAATGCATTATTCGAGAAACATGTTCAAATTGATAATGAGGGGCCAATTCAACAATAGCTACACAAATGGCACCCTCATTGTAGCATTTCTCTACCAATTAAATGATGGGCTTATAGTATGTAGCTTTCTTGGCCATTGCCAAATGCACATAATGCACTGTTAACGCCGGTAATAGTTTAGAGGACAATTAAGGTCAATCACTGGGTAATGGCTTCTCAGTTGATTTATATTTTCAAAAGACAGGAGTAGGGACATCAAGTCCATCTGAAAACAGCGTGCACAGTTGAATGTACCTTTGCTGCCTTTCAATGCAGAAAAAAGGAATACGAAAAAAAATAGAAATGGAAATAGTGATCTTTCTTTGGTAGAAGAGGCAGTATGAGTAAATGGTAAGCATGGATGAGTTAGAGCGAAAGACGGCTTGTTAATAGATTTACCGTGGGTATGGTCCAATCAAGAAAAACCTCGATTGAAGCAATCAACTTCTTATAGTTTCCAATTTTTGGTTCAAAACAACTCAAAGGTTCAAAAAACTGTTGGCCATATAGATTTGGTATGAGCAAATCTAGCAACCTAGAACCAAAATTAGGTAAAACTAGAAGGATTTGAGGTGAGTTGTCTATTGCACATAATTTAGAGTTTGACGAAGGGAAAAATAAAGTCGTGGAGAAGGATAGGGAAAGAGAAAAGGGGGAGAGGTCACACAAAGAAGGATTAGTTAAGAAAAAAGTTCCTTTATATTTTAGGAGATTAAAAAAAGAGAAAAAGAAATAATCAGGTGCTTATAATAGGGCCACTCCAAGATTCTATAAATCATGCACATCTATGATTGACCTTCAAAAAAGTAAGCTCACCAAATCACCAAGTGAGTTTCTTGGCAAGCAATAGGGTCCAATGCTAAGATCCCATTGAGAATATTAAACTCCTCCCTCATTTTCATAAAAGATAATTTAAGAAATACAAAAACAAAATCATTGCTACCGAAATACATGTTTGAGTGCCCTTCACACCATGGTTTTAAATTTTGCCAGCATGCTGGCAAAATATCACCAATTTGGACTCTGGCAATACGAAATCTAGGGAGGATTCAGCGAATTCCCCCTTTATACTTTTTAAATTCAAAAAATTAATTAATATTAGATATTATTATAAAAATTATATATATGTATAAAAAAAGCAAACTTATATAGAAAAAATAATGATATAAAGTGAATTGTAATAATATACAATTTTTAATGGTCCATTACTTTTTTTTTTTTTTGAGAAATCATGTTGACCTTGTATTTTTTTTGATCAATGACGAATTTTATTATTGAAAAGAAAAGAACAGAGAATAGAGTACAGAGATGGACAAGGAAAAGATGAAGAACAAAACTACAGAAAAAACAAAGAAAGAAAAGAAATAAACAGAGAGGAACGGCCTACAGATAAACCACCGTCTCCCAACATCTCATCACATCCACCCATGAAACATCTTTATACTCTGGAAGATAGGAGACCCAAGAAACCGTCAAAACCATGATGGAGTCGATGATCTCCTCCAACCTCTTGCCTTTCCCATCGAAGATTCTCTTATTTCTTTCATTACATATACCCCACAA